>JAPYZA010016217.1:0-10846 GCA_030522685.1 Eupelmus azureus
TTTGAATTTGAGCAAAAGAAATACATGGTTAAATTATAAATATGAGCAAGTACAAATTTAAATGATTTCTTATTGCTCAAATTCAAACTACCATAACTTAGGACCAGATTAATATTTTTCAATTCTGAAAAAAGCAAATTAAAGCGGAACTTTTCTAGATTTATTTTCTCTTTTAATGCTTAATGTAGGATTCTTGTACATAAAATTATTTAAAATTTAAGTAAAAGCTACTTTTCTGAAGATAATACTGAGAATGCACATAACTAAAGTTTTAAGGCCTATTCGATGAAACCCCGAGACACGGGTTCCATTTTGTGGTCAAAGAAGGCCCTGGCAAAGTTGCAGCAAAATCCGTGACCCGGAGGTGGGGACCTCTCCTTGTTAGTGAGTGATAAATATTTCGTTATGCCTAGAAGTATTTAACCTTTAACTGGCACAACTCCTTCATATGGAGTATCGTTCGAACCTCCGTTGAGGTAAGACGTATGTGTAAACACGGTTCCTCGCGTTTACATTATCCTCTTTCTATATCGCGAAATTACATGTGTCTAGTTTATTATATGGTGAAAATTCTTTAAATACCGCGCTGAGTGTTGCATTCTGCTAAATGCTATCGTTTTTTTAGCTTGCATTTCTTCCCTGACTACAGGGAATGATGTCTACCAACGCTACAACGAGCAGAAATGCTCAATGTGGTGTATGCATGTAACTAGCGGGCGTCAGCACATTTCGGGTGTGGAACCTCGACACGCTAGCGACAGCGGTAGTTGCATTCCAGCTGCACACCGATTATATTGTAACAAGCTAATGTATTCTATTAATAAATAATACATAGTTCATAAATTAAATGAAGTGTAAATTTACTTAATACCAACAAACATTACAATGGCGATGAGGATAAAGTGAAATAAAGTGAAGTTTTTTGCTAAGATTAAACAAATACGTATCTGTAGGAAGGTGCAAACGTGGACGGCGCGCGCAACTGCAAATTGTTATACCGATGCGATGCCGTATTTTAATTAACAATTAATTAATGGATCCTACGGACCGCTAGTCTAAATTTCTCTTTTTAAGAGCACGAACACGACTCAGTCTCGAAAAGGGGGGACAATGCTGAGCAAAACGCCGGATCCTGGCGCAACCCTCGGCGAAACACCCTCCGTCACTGTAGGAGCAGGCTCGACGCAAAAATTAAATTAAATAGCAAAATAAAGTAAGAGATTTACGTTTGAAAATACATAAACTCAAATATAAATCAAATTATGAATTAAATTAAAATATTTGATTTGGACCGCATGCAATGATCCATTAAAAAAATTGATTAGAAATTTGTACCAAATATAACTTATTGCTGATTGACTCGACAAAGAAAAAAAAATTGAATTGAAACTTAAACAGCCTGCTCCACCTGAAATTATAGGACACGCATACAAACACTAACGGAACTAGGTTCGCAAGAAAAAGAATTAAACTCAAAAGAATAGTATTTAAATTTACATTCGACTATTTATTTAATAATTAAAATGAACAAAACAAATGAAACACGAAAGCAAATTAAATCAAAGTTAAACGATCTTCAGATTTTCGCTATACGAAGCACACAAAGTGGCGGCGATGCCCGCACGCAATCCTTCTAGGAGTCGCTCTGGAACCTGGAACACGGCAAAAATACACGCTTCTCTGAATCGATCAAAATTTGCACGAAATCTACTTTTTTTTTAATAACAAAAAGAAACACGAAAATTTAATACACGTAAACGCAATACGTAAAGGAGAACCTAACTGTCACAACAAGCGTTAATTACTCTGTCTCGAAAATATACATAAAAATCCGCATCTCCGGGCCAGGAGCTCTCGAACATCTGAAATTTATAAAATAGACAAAATAGCAAAAAGTATCTCACCACCTTCACCATTAACAGCCGACCAGCATTTCACCCTGGAAGCCCTTAGCGGTCATCCTTCACTCACCGTCAGATTGTCTCCTAACTCACACAACAGCTCACAATAGAAAAGGAAAATGGCCTAAAATGGCACAGAAAAACTGACAGCAACCAGTTCTATGAAGAGCCAGGCAGAAAGTGGCGCGAGAACCGGCTTCTTACTTCTCCGTAACCTCGCGTTCCCCCACTTTCCATCCACAATTTTCCACTAATCTCGATTTTAGATCAAACGATTGACTCGAAAACACTTATCTGACTCGATCGGTGCAGCTGAATAATTAAAGGATTTGCATCCGGTTAATGAATCGGCAAATTAGAAGCTAATTCGGTCTCTGATTGGCTGATCACCTACCGAGAGAGAGATAGTCAAGTCAACCCCCAATAATTAATCATATCACGCCATCTGCAAATCAATGTCGACAATCGATATCCGGCGCGATATTTAAATGGTATGAAATGGTCGCACATGACTACCACGCGCGCCCTCTATACTCGAATCTTAACTAGCATCACCTTACTTTAATTCCGGCTCGACAATTTATTGGAAACATCTGGGCACGAAATGTTCCGTGTGCGCGCCTCTTCGTTGCAGGCAAAGCCTCGAGACGACACACACGCGCGCGCGCCCTAATACATGTGAGCACGCTTTGACTCATGCCTGCCGGCCTTGCGCCAGTGCCTGCCGCAAACAAGCGCGCGACGTCATGCACTCGCTCCCTCTCTCTCTCTCTCTCGCTCCCACACGACCGCGCGCGCACCGATTTACTCTTATCTAGGTGAAGGTATACGTACACACCTCCACAGAAGCATCACCTTCCTACGTCATACATGCAAGCACAATGATGGCCGAAGGCTGACGCCTCCGCAGCGAAGACAACGAAGCCGTCTACGCCGCGCGCCACCAACGACCACCTGCAAGCATCGTCTGCTAGCCACCTCGCGCCAGCTCGACTTCCGGCTCGACAGCTTCTTCGTCGCAATGCTGCTGATCAACTTCCGTGACCTCAACAAACTCGCCGCGAACGCACCGCGGCCGCGAGTGCACCTGGCGCAGTGCAGTTTTTCTTCCCTTCTGGCTCTATTGCTGCAAGGCTCTGGAGGTTAGCGTTGACAGCTAACCTCTAAGTGTACACCTAACCTGCTGTGCTGAGGTAAGTCAGCACAGCACAAACACACAACATAAATAAAGTGGTTCGATTGACTGAGCATCCTCGAGGCAAACCTCCTGGTGGTTTACAGTCGAAAGTAGCGAGAACGTGAACGTGCTAATTGACCTTGCCAACGAAGTAACTGAAGACAGTGGTGAAATGGGAGCTTCAGTTGAATTTTCGCTGCATAAGGATGATTGGGAAATATTCATCGAACAAATAGAAATGTTTTTTCAAGAAAAAGAAATTAAAGAGGAGAAACGGAAAGCGCAATTGCTGGTTCAAGTGGATACAGAAACTTTTAAATTAATAAAACAACTAGTATCTACTAAAAAAATACATGAAAAAACATACGAGGAAATTGTGACAATTATGAGTGAACATCTTAATCCAAAACCATCGGAAGTGATGGATAGATGTAACTTGAACATGACTATCAGGCAAGAACTATCAGAATCGGTGGCAGATTTTGCAGCAAAATTAAAAAAGTTAGCATTGACTTGTAATTTTAAAGAAAATTTAAACGCAACATTGCGGGATTAATTTGTGTGCGGATTAAGGAACCACGATACCAGGGTTGCGTGTTTTAAAAAAGAAAATTTGACGTTTGAGACGGATTACAAGGAAGTAGCTGCTCAAGAATCAGCTGAAAAAAATGCGTCAGGTACGCAAAGTATACTGCAAAATAAGGAAACGAAAAGAGAAGTTTTTGCATTACAAACTACACAAAAACGACCAGACTGGAAGGATAGAAATACGATGCAGTCAAAGCAAGGTCACGGAGTTCAATAGCATTCGACAAAAAAAAAAAAATTTCAATACAAAGATAATAAAGGAATTATATGCTACTGTTGCGGAAAACCGAACCACATAAGCAAAGAGTGTAGGTTTAGAGAATATACTTGTAATGCATGTCATAAAAAGGACATTTCACGCAGCACGACGACGAAGCGGCAGCAAGCAGAGCTTTTTATTATACATGAGTATAATAAAAAGGAATTTGTTGGTAAACAGGTAATCAATAACTTGGATAGTGAAGGTAATCCGATGTATGAAAATGTAAGAATGAATGGAGTAAATGTATGAATGGAAATTGATACTGGTACTTATGTTACGATTATTTCGGAAAAATGTTACGATGAAAATTTAAAAAAATTTTAAATTATAAAAACTGATAGAAAATTAAAAAAATAAGTCATTAGTATTTTGCAGCCGGTAGGTATATTTGGAATGTAACGGTGATTTTTCAAAATAAAAGAAGCGTATTAGAATGTTTTCTATTACCAGGATCTGGACGATCTTTAATGGGCAGGCAATGGCTAGCAGCTTTTAATTGTTGGTCGTTAAAGTTTAACAAAAACAGAGAGAACGACTTAAATAAATTGAGAATTAAAAATGTAGCAGATCGGTTGAAAGATAAATTCCGAGAATTATTTAGTGACTCACCGGGGATATATAACAAGAGTAAAACTAAAATTTATTTGAAAGAAAATGCAAGGCCAATAGTGTTGAAATGTAGAAATGTAGTGCATGCCTTCAGACCATTATTAGAAAAAAAGATAGATAGATTAGTAAATTTAGGGCACTTAAAACCGGTGGACGTGAGCGAATGGGCTACGCCAATCGTGTCAGTTTTTAAAGAAAATGGAAATATTCGAATTTGCGGTGATTTTAAAATGACCGTTAATCCATACGTTATTATTGATAAATATCCATTGCATACGACAGATAATAGATTTGCAAAACTTCAAGGTGGTAACTCTTTTTCTGAATTGGACTTAAGACATGCATATATGTAATTTCCGATGGAAGAAGAAAGTTCAAAATTATTAACAATTGTAACTCATAAAGGGCTATGGGATTTGTAATAAATAAAGACGGATTGCTTAAAGCAAAATAAAAAATAGCAGCAATGGTTAATGCACCTAAACCGGAAAATAATAAAGAACTAGCATCTTTTTTCGGATTAATAAATTTTTATGCGCGATTTTTAGAAAAAAGGTCGGAAAATTTAAAGCCTCTTTACGATTTATTAAATAAAAAGAAATTTGAATGGAACAACAAATATTCAGAAGCTTTTGAATGGGTAAAGAAAGAATTAATTTCACCAAAAGTTTTAGTAAATTATGATCCTAATGAAAAAATAGTACTTGCATACGACGCATCAGATTATGGGTTGTCAGCGATTATATCTTACCAGTATGGAAATGGTATAGAAAAACCAATTGCCTACGCATCGCAAAAGATAGCAAAAATGAATTGAATAGAAAAATACTTGACAAAGAAGCAATGGCTATAATTTTTGGGGTAAAACGATTTTATCAGTTTCTTTTTTGAAAAGAATTTATTTTGAGAACAGATAATAAAGCGATAGAATTAATATTGGGTCCAAGAAAATAAATTCCATTAACGGCTGATAATCGTTTTCAAAGATGGGCTTATTATTTATAGGGTTTCAGATGTAATATAAAACATGTAAAATCAGAAGCTAATACAAATTGCGACGCACACTCGAGATTGCCTATTAATGATGATACGGAAATAACAGAGGGAGATTTTTCACATGTAAAATTTTTCAAAGAAGGAATAACCGCATTCGACTATAAAATAGCAGAGATGAGTAGAAAAGATGAATTGATTAATCCAACGATTAAGTGAGTTTTAGGAGTATGGCCAAATAACAATAAGCAAATGTTGAATGATAAGAAAAGTTTATATACTAGAAGATTAGTACTAATAGTAGAAAAAGGTTGTCTATTTTGAGGATTAAGGGCCGTAATTCCAAAAAATATGATGCATGTAATTTTACGCAAGTTACACGCTACGCACTTAGGTATTGTAAAAATCAAAATAAGCGCGCTCGTATGTTTGGTGGCCTAATATTGATCGAGATATAGAAAATTTAGTTAAAGATTGTTAAATTTGTTTAATTGAAAGAAAGAAACCGCCTCTTACGCCTTTCACTACATGGCCTTGGCCGGACAAATCATGAAGCCGCATTCATTGCGATTTCGCGGGACCATTTTTTGGAAAAATGTGGTTAATCGTAGATGCACAATCTAAGTGGCCGGAAATAATAAATTTTAATACAACTTCAAAAGCTTATAGGCTAGGAGAGGAATTTAAGGAATTATTTGCTAGGTTCGGGTTACCACTACATTGCGTAACAGATGGGGGACCGCAGTTTAGAAGTAGCGAATTTTATGAATTTTTAACAAACAATGGAGTATTACACACGTTATCCCCACCATATCATCCAGCTACGAATGGAGCAGCTGAAAATTTTGTACAAACATTTAAGGATAAAGTTGCTAAAATTGTCAAGGGGGGACAGACACTGGATGATGCGGTTAATATGTTTCTGTATGATTACAGAAGTGTTTTACGAAGTAGCTTTACGGATGGGAGGAGGAGGAAGAATGCAGAGAAGACACGGAGAAGTCAAAGACGATTAGATTAATTTCTTGTGTATCTTGTTTATTACAAAAAGGAGCTAGGTGCGTCCAAGTGGGCTTCCTCCTCGCGCTCCTCCGCCCAGACTCTCCTCATAGTACTGTCCATGGCTTTACGGGCTAGGTATATAAACCAGTCTTCACACTCTTTGAATGGCTTCTTAAGCACTAACAGCTGGTGGCGATGGCCGGCGGTGGACTCGGTCTTGAGAGGAGTCAGCTGTGCGAGGGCGTCCATGTGATTCTGGGCCTGCAGGAGGGGCTGGTCGTAACGGTCCTTCAGGTCTTACCAGGCCGAGGCGTCGTCAGCAGCCACAGTGCGGTACTCCGGCAACGATTCTCTTGCGTCGCCGTCGACGCTGGTCTTCAGGTACGACGTCTTCGTTGCATCACCTAGCCTCGTATTGTCGTGGACGAGGTCCAAGAATAGGTCGCGAAAGGCCTCCCAGCCCTCCTTCTTGCCACTGAATCGCGGGATCTCGAGGCGAGGCAGACGCAGCAACGAGATGCCGTCGGCCTCAGAGGCAGGCGGTGGGGTCTGCTCCTCCTGGTGAGTCGAGAGACATCGCCGCCAATCGAGGAGGGCGCCTTGCGCGCTGACGTAGTAGTCCTCGGCTTCTCCGTAGCTGAGTCCTTCTGCATACGCGACCGCCTCCGGGGTGTCGACGGTCAGAAGGCGCACGTGGTTGTGCGAGTAGTTCTGCCAGTAACCTTCTAGCAGTTCCAGCCGGCCCTCCACGAGTCCAGGTGTCCATTGCGCCTCGTTGGCCTTGGCAACGTACCGTGCTGTCCGTTGGATAACGTTCAGCTGCCTGCGTGACCACCAGATTTCCCTGAAAGCCGGAAAATACTTGAGCCGTAGCATAAGTCGAGGCGAGTGAAGCTCGAAGCGGCCAGTGAGCGCCAAAGAACGCCGATCGAACGCCAGCCTCGTGCACTGCTTGAACCGCTCGCCTGTTCGAGTGTCACCGTCGAGCGCGAGGCGTTTGGTCCGGGCCGCCAGCGAGGCCTCAGGATTCAGCCGGCCGAAACCCTGATCTCGTGCGCGATCCCGTCCGTACAATGGCCGCCGAGCGCAGACGGCACCGAATCGGTGCGTGATGCGACCGATGTCATGCCGAGCGCTGCTAGCATAGAGTGGGTCGCCAGCGAGTCTCAGATACTCGGCCACCCAAGCCCCTGAACTCGTGCGCGGACCCATCTTTTCGATGACCGCCGAGCGCAGGCGGCGCCGAATCGGTGCCTGGTGCGACCGATGTCGGACCAAGCGCTGCTGGCGCAGAGCGGGTTGTCAGAGAGCCTCACTGACTCGGTTACCGAAGCCTCCGATCTCAGCCGATTTCGTACGCGACTCGATGCGCGGATATGCCGCCCGCCGTAGCGAGCTCAGCTATGCTGCATGCCGTAACTCACTTCTCTGGTCGAGCTCAATGTTCTTTGTACGTAAACGGTTACCTGGCTCGTTTTCGCTTCTGCCATTGCTGCCGTCTCTCGATGATCCTGCTTGCCTCTCCCTTCGGTCGCTGAATCCGGCTCGAAGGGCCAATGTTTTACGAAGTAGCTGTGGATGGGAGGAGGAGAGGAAATGCAGAGAAGACACGGAGAAGTCAAAGGCAATTAGATTTATTTTTTGTGTATCTTGGTTATTACAAAAAGGAGCTAGGTGCGCTCGGCTTGAAGCAGTCGAGAAGACTGGCTCGTCGTGCGCGGCGGGGCGGAGAAAATAGCCGAGAGCGTAGTGAAAGCGGCGCGAGCCAGCCGATAAGATGGCGCAGCGAGCAACCCACGAAGTTGCACAAACAAGAAGTATAGAACACTGTACAACGCGAAGAAGCCCAGCGTGTCATATCTATAAGAGAGAACTCAGAACAAGGTTTGATTTGCTTATACCAAATGTAATAGAAACTGTAGCGAAAAGGCAACGTGAGAAAATTATAGCGAGGGCCGGAATGCGCAAAATCGAATTGTCATCCGGCGATCAGGTTTTGACAGATGAGTACGGAGTAAGATCTGATAAAAGGTCAAGTGGGACTATAGTTAAGCAAACCGTGCCATATACGAACATTGTATCAAATGATATAGGTATGTCTGTTAAACGCCACATAGATCAAATAGTTAAAAAGAATAATACTAACGTACAATTGCGATGCTCACCGTGTTTTAAAGGGACTTCAGATTTAAAAGGGGCGGAGAGTTGTGGTGTATGCATGTAAGTAGCGGGCGTCAGCACATTTTGGGTGTGGAACCTCGACGCGCTAGCGACAGCGAGAGTTGCATTCCAGCTGCACAACGATTATATTGTTGTGCAGCTGGTGCATATAACAAGCTAATGAATTCTATTAATAAATAATCCTTAGTTAATAAATGAAATGAAGTATAAATTTACTTAATACCAACAAACATTACACTCAATATAATTCCCAACCGACTTCTGCAACGTTTACTAGAGCAGTTCTTGTCAGTGTATGCCCTACCAAAGAACAAGTTATCATTTTGGATGCCGTGGAAGGACTCAGTACAAGATCATACCGTTGCACTAGCCAAAGTAGTCAACCCTCTAAACATTATTTCAGTTTCTCACATTTCACATGTGAAATTTGCTTCTGCTTAAATTCTAAAGATCTTGGTGATACGCTAATTCAGAACGAGACAACAGTAAACATCGGCTCTACTGTTCTTGAAATCCGACCTCTTATATCTAAGGCTAGTAGAATTATTATTTCTAATGTTCATACATGCATTCCAAATGGCATAATTGAAGACGAACTCAAAAAGCCCAACATCGCTTCAGTATCCTCTCTTTCTCATGTAAGAGTCGGCATGAATGACATTGGCTTTTCACATACACAAAGCTTCAGAGGGCAGGTTTATATACGTCCAGACGGTGTTATCAAACTCCCACAGCGAATACAAATTCAATTTAACAATACTAACTACTGGATCTATTTATCAGCCGAAAAATTAGCATGCTTTCTTTGCAAACAAGAAGGCCACGTAGCAAAGCACTTCAGGAAATTGAATCACCCTCTCAAACCACTTCTACAGTCATCTCCATTGCTACGACCGAAATATTAAGTACAGAAAACTCAACTCAAGGAAATCAGCTAACAGATATATATCAAAGAGGAAAAATAGTAACAAATCAAACAAAAATATTCGCAACAGAGCCTTCTAAGCCACCTCCCGACAAAACCTTCAAAAGACTTCTTTCCAGTACGGGTTCTACATCAACCAATAATGATGCAGGTAAAATCCAAGAAGCTCAATCAGCCGACTTCATAAAGGTAACAAATCTCAAACAAACCAAAAACAAAAGCAAAAGCTTCTCCAGGCCTTACTAAAGAACGTATTGATCAACACCTTCAACCTTCAAAACAGTTCGTTGCTGACAACCACAACAAACTTATTATTTCGTATAACATATTGACAGAAATTATCATAGCTATGAACGTTAAAGTTAATATTGTCGAAACCATCTCCAAGTATACAGATGAACTTATATCTCTTAGCAGCATTCTTACTGAAGTTTATGGTCTAATAGACAACAGAAGTGTTAAATCGACAATCTCCAGAATTAAGAAACAAATAATCAAACCGATCGATTCTATATTGTCTAGTGACATTTCCGACTACGGCAGCTCAATTGATTAATAATAATTTGAAAATATATTCTAACATGGCTTATTCGCGCGAGAAACAGTTACAAATCCTTTTTTGGAATCCTCGCAAGTATAGTCAGTAAAAAAGAAGAATTACAGAAGGTTTTAACCAATTTGGATATTTTCATCAGCGTAGAGTCATGGCTATGGTCAAATAAGGAGAAGCATTTTCACTTCGCTGGCTTCAAAACCTTCCGCCAAATATCTGATCTTCGAAGCCCAGACGACTCTGTTGAATTGGCAGGCATTACTTTAACTAACCTTAATTTTAAGACTCCGTTAGATTTAATAATTTGTTACAGACCCCCAGAAATCTCTCTCTCTCGCTCTCTCTCTATCTCTCTCCCTCCCTCCCTCCCTCCCTCTCTCCCTCTCACCCTCTCTCTCACTCTCTCTCTGTCCTCTCTCTCTCTCGCTCTCTCTCTATCTCTCTCTCTCTCTCTATCTCTCTCTCTCCCGCCCTCCCTCCCTCCCTCCCACTCTCCCTCTCACCCCCCTCTCTCTCTCTCGCTCTTGCTCTCTCGCTCTCTCTCTATCTCTCTCTCTTTCCCTCACTCCCTCCCTCCCTCCCTCCCTCTATCCCTCCCTACATCCCCCCTCCCCCCTCTCTCTCGCTCTCTCTCTCTCTCCCTCCCTCCCTCCCT
>JAPYZA010016228.1:2258-21343 GCA_030522685.1 Eupelmus azureus
TTTTTGTGAAGGATTTTTGTTTTAAAAGTAAAAATTGGTGTGCAGTAGAGTAAGTTAACTAGGGTTTTCAGCATAGTCATTTTGGGTAGTGTGCAATATTAAAAGTTTAAAATGTCGTACTTTGTATAATTAACTTTCTGAACACAATATTAATTGTCATTTAAACTTTAACATTAACATTTACAGACTCTTTTTTACAGTAAGATATGTAGAGGGATCGATTTTAAGAGTCGATTTAAAAAACGGTCATTGTTCCCGCATCAAGTAGGAAATACGGCAAGAGAAATCAAACAACATACAATTTATATTTCGTTGTAAAAACTTTAATGAGAAAAAGTAACCTATTTCTCTCCGATGTTACAGCGATACTGCCTCAAACAATATATGTGACGGTCGCCCAGCGGCTTTTAATTCTTTTACGAATTGAATTTTCTTACATCATTAACATATACATAGTTACATTTCAATTTACAATATTCGGTTATTGATTTTCTGGTAGATTTTCTGGTAGATAACTACGGTTTTTCTAATAAATATCTTAGCATTTTTGAAGGTTTAAAAGATCTATATTTATGAAGTTTTAACTGTGTATATTTAATTATCCTTGGATTCTGTTCCTCAGAATGACTTAATTAAGTAGAACAGATTCATTTTAGTCAGGCAAGTGTTTTCGTCTAGCGATATATGACAACATGTAATTAGTTATACACAAAATCGTACAATACAAAGAATCTCATAAGAATCTTACCGGTAAATACCTCTAATTATTAAAAACATTCTAACCCTTTCAAAACGGAAATAAATAAAAAAAAAATAAAAAATCTCACCAAACAGCTCAATCTCTCAGCTCCACCAAAAACCCAACCCCCAGCAGCAAAAACCCGCCGAAGAAGTCACATCGCCAGCTCCCAGCAGTTTAATAAAAGCAAGACGGATGGACTCGGAGGAGCCACGCACGCGCTTTGAAGAATGGCCAGCTACATTGTGCGCGCCCGGCGAATTCCCTCGGCCAGCTCTCTCGCAAGAAGCTCGCCCCCGCTGCAGCGCAAAAACACTCCGACGCAGAGGAAATATAGAGTGCCGGGACCGCGTGGGCTAAAAACACGCGACAAAAAGACGCGGTGAGCGATATCGATAATAAAGCGCGGCCCGGCGGGGCAAGAAGCAAGCTGCAAAATGGCGGGCATTCGTCAGGCATTGAGCTCTGGTATAGAGACGTATTGAGATAAGGCGCGAAAGCGAAGGGCTTGTCGAAATATGGGCGAGAGGAAGAGAGAGTGGCCTGGCTATTGTAGGAGCAGACGAATCTCTTTCTCTCCTTTTTATGTCGTCTCGCACGTGCGCCGACTTCGTTATACGCGATTTTTCAATATAAACGATAGGAGAGGGCTACTGGATGGACAATTTTTCTGAGGGAGAGGTTAGAGGAAAAAATATCGATACGGAGAGTGTGGTTGTTTATGTGTGGGTGGGGGTGGGGGTGGGGGTGGGGTCACGCGCGCTGGGATGTGTGTATGCGTATGTATTTTCGTGGGAATTGGAGTTGTGAAGATTTGAAGGAATTATAGATGGGATTGGGCTGAGTTATTCGTTGCTGATGCGAGGTATTGCTGGTAGTTTTTGGGATTTATTTTTGAGATCGAGCCTTGTAAATCAGAGGAAGTTGTTATTTATCTAGCTTAAAGTTGTTGAACGTTTTTCTTAGCTGTTCAGCTGGGCTTTTTTTAAATGGGAACTTTAATGGCTCTGAAAAATGATTTTCCAAACTTTTCGTATTATTTTATTATTAGAGGTATTTGTTTTAAAATTATATTAAAGACTTCATTCTCCAAGTTTTAATTATTATGATCCTTAAAAGTTTTTAAGATACTTTAAAATTCCTTAAGGATTCATAATGTCAAACTTACTTTTCATAACATTATCTTTACGATCACAAAGGAACTGCAATATTTTATGAACATAATATTAATTCATTAACACAGTATACACACTATACATACTATTTAATAAAAATATTAATTTACATTACATCTCAATCACAAAATTTAGAGCCTTAATTCACTTCCGTAAAACAAGATTAAAGCACAATATTAATTCTATCAGATCAACCCAAAGCATACCCAACCCCCAGAGCAAAAATAATCCCTAAATAAATATTTCAATCCAGCCCTCCCGACCGCCGACAAGCCAGCCAATTCGAAAAAAGAAACCAGCGCATTACTATTCTGCGTGGGCCACATTTCCGCCCGCTAACTTCAAAATGTAAGCCGCGGCTCGCTTTTTCTAAAAAGGCATACACTCGTACCCTCAGCCGAGCGCGAAAGAAAAACGGAAGCAAGCCGGTAGGAAGAAAAAAAGGATCGCGCGCTCTTCGACTCCAGGCAATGTTTTTAAATGAGCCTTTTTTACCCCTCTCTGGATTTCCCGTGTGTTCTTCTTATCTCGGCTGCTCTTTTTGTGCGAGTGGATCTCTCATATTCATCTCGCTCCGATTCTCAGTTCTGCCGTCTACTCTCGGCGCATTGGCTGCAGGTGTACGGCTGAGAAGACGGGGGACGTACTGTGAGGAATAGATATTGATGGGTGACAAGTGAATGAAAGGAGGTGGAGGGTGAGGTTCCGAGTAGATTAGATGGTGATGTGAGTTTAGAAACATTTTTTTTTAATTTTGTGGGTATTGTTTTTTGTAGGAGGTGGTTATGGGAATAGTTAGGTCGGGTGTGATGAGAGGAAAATAGATATTATATTTATGAAGTTTAATAAATTTTTATTTAATTTTGCATATTATTTCGTCAAATTGGAAACTTTACTTTTACATTATCCTCACTGTTGTCATTAAACTTCTTATTTAAAATTCGATGTTATTAGTAGCGGAAAAAGTTTTTCAAAGTAGTTGTAATAAGTTTTTAAACTTTTCAATGTGCAGTTTTAAAAGTCACGGGCAGAAGTTTCACGATGAAAAATATGTTTTAAAAATTAATAAATGTCTAAAATGACTCTCTTCTACTGTCTCGCGAAAGTTACATATATTTCTATATAGACTTTGAGAAAATTTTTTATACAACATCCATTTCGACAAAGTAGATCGAAAAAAAAGGAGAATATTAGAGGCGGAGAAAGTAATTAAAAAGTAGTTAACCGATAACAGATAACCCCTCAATAGGCGCACACCAATACGAGCCAGGCCAAAACCGAAAAAGCACCGACAAGATAGAGAAGGAAAGCGAACTCGTCCGCCAGTTACACGCACAAAGTTGCGGCCCGTCGGTAGATGAGAGCAAGAGAGAGAGAGAGAGAGAGAGAGAGAGAGAGAGAGCAAGACCCGGAAGCGTGTTCCAGGAGAACGGACAACTATTAAGTTCGGTATCCATCACTGCCATCGGCGCTCGTAACGCCAAAGAGAGAGAGAGAGAGAGAGAGAGAAAGGTAGAGAGGAGAGGGAGAGCTTCGTGTGCGCACGGTTTTTCCTCTTGCTTGAAAAAAGAAGGAGGCGGCGGCGGTGGCGGCCGCCGGGAAATCGAGCGCGACAAAAAAGCGAGATGCGAAATCCTTCTTCCCTGTATCCATCGCTTTTTGTTAGGGAGCCAAAGGAGAGAGTGGAAAAAAGGTCTCGGGGATTTGCGCACCGCACGCCAAGAGAGAGAGAGAGAGAGAGAGAGAGAGCTGGTAGCGCTGCCGGAAACTGAAAAGTATGTAATGCGCGGGGAAGATGGATTTGTTCGGTTTTGTTAGTAGGAGTGGTCCGGTTGAAAGGATAGATGGATCTAGCGAGGCTTGTTTGTTGTCTAATTAGATTTTATTTGAGATTTTAGGGTGGTCAGAGGATGGAAGTTTATATTGTTAAAAATGAAGTGTTAATTATTCTTTTAATTTGTTAGTAGATTACGTTAAAAGAAAGCGAAATGTACATTGAGAAAAAAATAAGGTTAAAACAACTGCCTTTGGGCTATCAATATAGACAAAACCTTTTTTTGTTAATTCAATAAACTTTTTTGTTGATTTAATACAAATATTTATTGTTTCAACTAACACACATTTATGGGCACGAGAACTGCCTAAAACAACTGTTTTTTAACTATACTTTTTCTTAGTTTATATAAAAAGCAGTATTTATTATAATTATAGGGTTCTATTCGAATTAGTGGTGAAAGGAAGCAATTGCGTTATTGTCTTTCGAAAATAGTTCAAAAGGCGCCTTCGTTGAGCGTGAAAATAATTGGCAAACGAGCTAGTGAGAGAAGCAGTGTACAGAGAAACGGTAACGAATCGCTTCCCGTGACAGTGGCAATAAACTCTGCAAGGGCCGAGTATTTTAAGTAGCGTGGGTCATTATACTGTCAGACGAGCGAAAAATTGACCCCTCTCTCTCTCTCTATCTCTGCGTGTTTACGCTATCGAGCCTGGCAGATTTTATAGTGCTCGCCGTTTGCGATTATAGCGAATTTCCAGTTAAATTTCACGGTAATTATAGTCTAAGGATATCTTCGTATAATAGATCGAAAATAATAAATAATAGACGTTTTGATTTGAAAAGTTACCTGCGACTCTATTTTAAATAAATTGCCGAAATTTTAAAAAAAGCTTTGCTATGACTGGAAATTATTTAATTTATTTTAATAACGATTGCAAATACTTCACCAACTACAAAAGAAAACTCCAACTAACTTAAACCCCAACCGCAGAATTTCAAAAACTGATCCCATCAGATCAAAACCCGGCAATCTCTCGAGCCAACCTCAAATCGCATGTACACGCCGGGCCACAAATCTGCCAGTCCAAGGCAGTAATTCTCGATAGCGCCTAGGCAAAAGTCCGCCCAGCGCGGCAGAGCTCCAAGTCGAAGAAACCGAACGCAGGGGGGCCGTTAGCGGGGCCCTCGGTAAAATCTCCCGATAATAAATTCGTCCGTCGCGTCATCGGCGCGCGCTATGAGGAAATACGGTTATCGTTGGGCAATTTCGCTCCGGGATTCTCGCGCTTTAAGCGTAGGAATGACGAACGGTCCGCTGGTCGTAGCGGGATTGGCCGCATATTTTTTCGTTCGATGAGGTGAGGGTTAAGAGGAGAATGGGTAATGTATGGGCGAATGGGTTATTCGTCGCATTATCGCAATGGGTTATTCGTCGCATTATCGCAGGATTCTCGGCTGAGGCGAAGATTTGCGATGGTCGGTTTGTGGTGGGGTTTTAATGGGGTTTGGAGATGAGGCTGGACTTTGAGGATGCGGGAGTTATGGTTTGAGTATTAATATGTGAATTTCTGATTGTTTCATATTCTGGTTGGTTTGGTAAGTGATCGTTTGCAGCAGCGCTTCGACTTAGTTAATAATTTGCAATATATACTTATAATTTTATATTTCACAGTTAATTAAAATATTTCTTAAATTATGAAAAAATAAAATTCATTTATTTTTTTAGTTATTTACCATATCCTGAAATATTTTGCAATAGATTTGCATTCAATCAGATGTCAGTTGTCTGCATTCAATCAGATGTCAGTTGTCTTCTATTTCAAATTATTATTGATGAAACTTCCCGTACGCGAACAAAAATTGTACTTTATATAGCTATACTATTTACTAACTGAAATCCGATGCTTGATATAGAGACAGTAAAATTTCCATTTATACAAATCCTAAGTATTATCATCCCAAATAATTTCATCAGATTAATTTCATTTATTCATCAAAGGTTTACAAAAACTCTGAAATTAAAACATAAAAACCGAGAACAAAAAGTATCATCCATTTTCCACACTCCACATCAAACCGTGCCGCCTATACCTCCATCAAAATATCGAAACCCAAACGTTTTTTCACTTGCAAAGCTCTTGACCATCCCCCACCTACATCCCTCCACTCTCCACCAGCTTTCGAAAAAAATCCGCCTGGAAAATCCAATTAAAACCCAGCCACTCCATATCCGTTCCCCATCTACACTCGAAGGGCCTCGTCACTAACAGAAGCTCCTCTTGGCGACAAAGCCGGATCACGGCCCGATGAAGCACCAATGACGGATGGATATCCGCGCCATTCATCCGTTGGCTCGTCCCCTCTCCAAGCGCGGATGTTGACAGGTGTACGGGACGAAGAAAACAGAGGGGGCCAACGGTTTGTTATCGACAAGCGAATGAAGTGTCGTCTAGTGCCGGGATTTCGCGAGGAATTGACACGACATTGAGGCACGGGGAGATCGAGATGTCGCTGGGAGACAGTACTTCAAAGCGTTGAGACGAGGGCGTGCTTTTAATATAATGTGCTGGATTGTGCTGTGGCGTTGTTGTCTTGGACGGTCTTGGTTTTTTCGGAGTGATCGAGTAATACAAAAAGAACATTGAGGGTGATTTGATTTTTCACTTTGAAAATTGGTTTATTATGGATGATTTTTACAGTGATACTCGGTAATAAAATTCAGCTGAATAAATTGTGATCTCTCCTCGATTGACGCAGATCCAATCATCCTCAGTCCGAGCAAGCATAAAATTCATAAACCTCCTCGGAATCCATTTCTCCAACACGGCGCTCAATACCACACCGAGCAAAAAGGTCGAACAATCGCTCGTCCAGGAGCAAAGACCAGAAAAAAGGTCTCCGAAAGATAGCCGATAGCACGAACCGTAGCCGAGGCGAACTTGAAATAAGCCAGGGTGGCTCCGGTCACGTCGCGCTAGAATTAACCGGAGCCGTCAGAGGCGATCGCAGAGAGGCGGAGAGGTGTCAGAGATGCGCGCGCGCGCCCTCGCATTGACAATCGAGCGTCATCGAGCGCGAGCGCTGGCTGTAGCCGGGAGAGCAACGGTGAGCGAGCCGCCGGTTGGCGGAGGCAGCTCCGGCTCGACCTCGTCTCTATCAGTCGAAGAGAGAGAGAGAGAGAGAGAGAGAGAGAGAGAGAGAGAGAGGAATAGAGAGGGAGATGTCCTCGTGCGATTGTAGAGGGGGTATGGGATATCGATGGGCGATTACGTTTTTGCTCGAGTGTTATTGCAAGCTAGTGGGATTAATTGGTGGGATTCAGAATCTTTTTTTATTATGCGGTGGATGAATTTCGAGATCGATGGACTTTGATTTTTAGTGTTTTCAAATTTGAGATTTTCATTGTACAATGTATTTAAGTCGATTAATTTCTCAAGCCTGATAATTGAATCCTATTTTCTACTTCATCCGATCACGAATTTTCCATCACTTACGAAAAAGCGAGCCACAAGTCTTACGTCTCCACATTACCACCATATCAAAATTCCCTTCCGCCACCTCCAAATCAACAATCGTCCTTGCCCGTCGCTATTTGCTTTGGCTCGCCGTGCGCCCAGCCAGACGCGACGAGCCAAGAGCGCAGACGGACAAGCAGACTACGCGCAGGCAACTCAGCGAGGGCGCGCCGATTAAACGACGCTTAGCGGCTGTCCGTCCATCAGGACGCGAAAGAGAAGCACTCGCGTACGGCCGCACGAAAATAATCGAGAGCACTCCGTCAATCAATCCACAGGGGAATTGTGTAACGACACGCGCCTGTCGCTGACGGCGGATCAAAGCGCGCTCGTCCAGCCTCGTTTCGGACAATGCGCCCACCGCCTGCACTGGAGGAGCTGGTCGATTTTGATATGGGATGGGGTTGAGGTGTGCGTTTGTGTGGATATGTTTAGATGGCGTGTGTCGAGTGTGTATGGACGTGAGAGGAGTGGTTTGTTGGGTGGGTTCAATGAGTGTTGATTATGGATGGGGAAGAGGAAGAGCTTCTTTTAGGGTCCTTTTGAGAAGAGGGGGTAGGGGTTGATGAAGTGAGGAAATTTTGAGTGGTATTATGAGTTTCTTAATTAATTAAGTTTGGTTGTGTTGTGGATGTGATGGTGTTGTGTTTTGGTAAACGTGTTATTAATAGCGCTTTTTCAGTAACAAAATATGAGTGTTGATATTGAGTTTCTTTTGCTTGACTTTATTTTATTAACGTTTATGATATTGTGTAGAAGCACGCAAAACGTAATTTCTTTTGCCTCTCAATTCTATAAATATTTAACTCATAAGAATATAATATAATTCCAGTACTCACGTATCCAACAAAAAATACATTCCCTAACAAAAATTTTGAAAAACACTCGAGGCGAACAATCGATGAGAACCAAACAATCCCAGTGCCTCAATATCAGCACACAAAAAGTCCATTCGTCTTTCCCATTAAGCTGCCTCCCCTACCTCCTCTAATAACATGCAGCCGGACTTCATCGCATCAATTATACGCTCTTAACGTACCGTATCTGCACGCACACGCGAGAGAACCCCGGCGAAATTATACGTAATTACGCATGAAAGCCCCGCTCGGCGAATTATTCATGTTTACGCTCATGCAAAAAGCGCACGCGAGCCGGCCTATTTTGTCGACTTTTTGCGAAATTAGAAAAATAAAAGGGGGCCAACGAACGCGTCCCTCGTGGACGAGTTAATTGACGATTATTTTCAGCTCGCCGAAGAGGCCCTCTTTCCCTCTTTCTCTCTCACTCTCTTTCTCTATCTCTGTCACTTATCCCCCGGGGAATCTGGTACTGCCGGTCGCGACTGCTGCTACAGCTGCAGGAAGAGTCAAAAAATTAAATTTCGCCTCGTGCGCCTGGAATACCAAAGAGCACTGTTATATACCGTCTGTCAGGTGAACCCAGCCTGCGAGTGGTCTTTTTGCCCTATTTTATTCGGCGGGGGCTGTATTTTTCTTTAGCTACTTGCCTCATCATTTGTTTTCTCTTGCTGCGGATTCCGGAAATTTTTATGGCTTTTAAGGGCATTGGGGCGTGTTTAGTTGTTGTAAGATCGTTGCGCGCTTTGTACGCTAGGATAATTGCATTTTGTTTATTTTTTTTTTTGTTTTGTTTTCTGGTGTTACGTTTGTGGCTGCGTTGTCGTTTGATTGTTGGAAATTCAATTGTTACGAGAAGCTCTTTAGCGAGTTACTGGAGTTTTTTAATTTGTTTATTAAAATTCTTTTGAACTGCAGGATTATTTCCGTTAATTGTGTTAGTTGCAACAGTTATTAAAAGTTTAAGCTATCAAAACGTTCATATTAGAATTTTATTATTTTATTATAGAAGAGAATTTTAAAGTTTATTCCTACTCGTACTTTTAGTTTTTCATCATCAATACCACCTTATCGCAAATTAAAACTCTGGCAGAAATTATGCAATTCTTAAAACTTACGGTCTTTAAAAGCTTTACACGCAAAACAATCATAAAACTTTTTTAATTTATTCATACCACCGAACAACCCTTCATCGCAAAATATTCCGTCCCACCTTGAAAAAAATTTCATTGTCCTCGCAAATTTCAATTTCAATAGCCACGATGTCTCTCAAAAATCCATATCTCAAAAATTTCTTCTATGTACAGAAAGGAGAAGCGCAAAGAAGCTCCCGGAACTCTTGCACAAGGTAGCTCCAAGATCGACGGGGAAAAAAAAGGAGGCGGCAAAAGGCAGCGCCGAGGAATCGCAGAGCAGAGAAAGAGAAAGAGAGTGAGAGATCGAAGAGAATGAAGGCGTGGAGGCGCCAGCTGAATGGGAAGGCTGACAACGCTCTCCGTAGGACAAGCAGCTTCCCGTCACTGCGAGAAACTGAAGGAGGATTTTTGTCCTTCGCTTTCTCCTCGGGGAGTTGGGGGCTCGTCCTTATTTTTTTTGAAAAATTCTCGCCTCTATTTCAAAGTGTCTTTTTTGAACTAGTTTCCGCCGACTTTTAGCGATAAATTCTCCGGCTTTATTCGTTGCGGAGGGCATTTTTTGGAATAAAGTTATATCTTACATAAAAAATTATCTTTAGAACGTTGACATAAATGGCGTAGCTACCTTCTATAACTTTCCAACAATATCAATAAAACTTACTTCGCAGGTCACCCAATCTTTACACTTAATAACACAAAAGACTAATTTTCGTATAATAAAGCCACAAGCAAAGAAACTCGACACTCCCCAAAGATCTCAATTCCCCGAATGAAATCTCCTCAGCCACAGCACCGGAATTTCGCGCGCGTAACACTTAAATTTCATTTCCCACTCTCCGTTCTAGTTCGCACCATCTCTCTCTCTCTCTCTCTCTCTCTCTCTCTCTCTCTCTCTCTCTCTTACTATCTGCGTGCAATTTCCGCAGCCAGAGTCTAACGAGCACTCGTCCGTGCGCCAGCTCCTTTGCAGCAGCAACAGTACAGCAGCAGAGCGAGAGAGAAGAGGCTAAGGGTTCTCCTTGGACGCGGAAGTGTCGCTAGCCAGTATCGATAGAATGGATGGAAACCGCAGCGCCGGGGACCACGAGGATACATCCAGCGCGTTCGAGCCAAGGCGGGCGATGCACAAAGGAGCGCAAGAGGAGCGTTAATGCTTAAGTGCGCGCGGTGCGCGATCTACTTTGTACCTTTATATAATAGGGAGGAGTTTGGATTTTTCGGAGTCTCGCCTTTGGCGCGCTTGTCGGGTTGGATTTTGGAGTTGGCCAACTGGAATGGAATTGCCGCAGGAGGCGAGGTGGATAAGAGGTAATTGAATGCTGAGGTTTGATTTAATGAAAGAGTTGCCGGTTGGCAGAGGATAATGGAAATTTTTGAAGGGATGTTTTGAAAGGAAAATAAAATAGGGCCTACTTGGGGTGTAATTAGAATAGTTAGGTCCCAAGTAGGGTCTATTAAATTTTCTAATTGGGGTCTTCTATCTTTTCAAAGTATCGTCGAATTTCTATAGACGATTATTAGTAATGGCAACAATTAATAAAATATTAATGAAAATCACGCTTTAATACCCTCAAACTTTCTGTTAAGCAATGCATCCTATAGATTTGTAGCCATCTCATAGACGGAAAGGCACAAGTGCATGTGCACACCGCAAAGAGTACGTATCAACATCCCCATTGAGAGACGCGAGCTTCCCTAAGCAAGCAAAGTGGCTCTCCGTTACCGTCAGACGGCTAATGAAGTTTCCAGCCGTCCGAAGAGTCGCGCTCCGCGCGTACAGCAGAGCCTCGAACTTCACTATTAGCGCAACGATGCGCACGCTATCGGAAAGAGGATGGGGGGGGGGGGGGGGGAAACAAGACGCGAAAGGGGGAAAAGGGAGGGAAGTTTTAGAACAAATATTTTGGAATATTCATCTTTTGGTTCTACTTTTGGAGAAGCGCAAGTGGGATGCTCAAAGGCGAGAAGCTCTTGGGCGAGATGATGGGACGGAAGATGGTGAAAGTGTTAGGGAGCTTCTGGCTTGAAAGGAGTCGAATGACGTTATAGATAATTTATTAGCTGGCAGGTGTGTGTCAGACGGGGTTTTAAAGGTTGCTTTTAAGAAAGTCTTTGAATGTTTTGTTTTTCTAAGAGAAATGATAAGTTTTTATACTTGAATTTTGGTTATTGCAATATTTCGATTAAGAAACTAAATGTAAATCCTAAATGTAGATAAAACATAATTTTCATATAGAAAAACTGAAAGTTCTATTTTCCGTTCACTGCACGAACCAACTATTCCAAGCATTCTCTTTTAAAAATAACTGAAAAAATATTTTAAAATACCTTTTTCTTCAAAGCCGGCAGCGGATCTCGCGTGTCACGAAAACTCGGCATTTTTCCGTTGTCACGCGCGGCAAAATATGCATCTCTCCGGTGCATCCCGCGGCGCAAAAATTCGCGGCCCCAGCGATCTCGCGCCAGCAGCATCGAAAAGAACGGGTTATATAAAAAGAGCGCTCCTTCTTTCTCCGTCTTCTCAGACTCCAGCTAAGAAACTCGCTCAGCTACGTCCGCCTACTCCTCGAGATTAAGTTTAAAAGCAGCTAAGCCGGAGGTGGCGCGCAGTGTCCCGCGTCGGCGGCCGACTGGGACTTATTACTCAATTTGGATGATGGACGAACCGTGCAGCGCTGCGGGGGTGGAAGGGCCAGTGTCGAACGATGGATGCGAGCCGCAGTGTGTATAGACACGATGGATTTATCCGCAAGAGGGCGAGGGAGAGAGGAAGAGAGAGGAGGTTGACCCCGAAACCCAGGATATTGCTAGGAGGCTTGTTTTTGCTCGATTTTTCGGTTTAGATGCGCCGGGCTTTCTTCCTGGTTATTGAGCTATTTTTTTTTTTTTTTTAGAGCTGAGTGGTCGAGGTGAGGGTTTTTGATGACGGGGATTAGTTTTGGGTTATTACGTGCGATGAGCGCGTACTGGCGTTGATCGATTGTTGTTCTTTAAGATTTTATCGATGCATTTGCATGATGAATCATGGGTGGTTTCTAGACGGGAAATACAAGATCAATATTTATGGCGTGTTGTAGGAAAATTCAGGTTTTGAATTTAAGTAGAGAATCTTTGTTGTTCCTGCCTAAAGCAGGTTATCGTAGAAGAAATTAAAAAACGCTCGAAGTTTTTCGATAATACTTTTATTGATTCCTCGCAAACAGTAATGTATCTGTCCGGAGGTTATAACGATACTGTCTCAATAACATAATCTATGCCGCGTAATGGCTTTCAGTTGCTTTACAAGCTATATCTTTACTTGTCATTTACATGTGTAGTTATTGTTTGTACCGCGTTGTTCTTCTTAAATTAAATATCAATCCGTATCATGTATTGTCTGACACAACACAGACTCGATCTACTTACAATTGTTTGTACCGAAATCTCCTTTTTTTATTACAATACGTCTCATATAATACAAATTTTAAACTAAATAAAAAATTAATTAATGTTCAGAGCAATGACTTTATTTTATAGAATGGGGCTATGGAGCAGTATGTGACTAAACGGGAATTCTTCTAAATTTTTTATTTTTCTTCTAGGGCATTTAGAAGAAGAATAAAAAACTTAATAATAAAAATTTGCAATTCGCTCTATTAGCTCCATCTTATACGTTTCCTCCTACCAAACCAACGTCACGGCAACATCAGGAATACAGGCTCTGCACTGCACGACCTCTTTCCTCCTCTTACTTATCCAGAAGCCGGCCTCGGAATTACTGCGAATGAAGTCCTTAATCTTAATAAACTTCAACCCTCGTTGCCGGAGAAGGAACAAGACCCGGGATAAAAGCGGCCGAGCGAACCGCGCGAGTCAGCCCTAACACACGTGCATACAACACACGTATACGTATTCGCGAGCTACAAGGCACGCAGGAGGCTGGGAAATTTTGCCGGTTTCCTTTTGAAAGACGGGGAAGAGGCGGTTGTTGCTGCGAGCTGTGCGCGTTTTGAGCCGCAATTATATGAGCATTCCGCGTTAGAGCTGAGTCTTTCCTTGTGCGTGAGTTGGGCTGTGGTTGTAAGGATGCGAGATATTGTCCCTTTTTCTTTCTTTGCTTTTTTCTTGTACTCTTTTTGCTGGGTAACAAGAGTGTTTTCTCGATTTCTAGTAAAGCTTTAAGAATGTGCGTATGAAGAAGGATGTTTGAGAACGATTCTTGAAATCATTTGTGTTACTTTTTTTCTTGTACTTTACTTTATTTTTTTTAATTTCTTATACACTCAAATTTCATACTTTTAATTTATATTTATTTTGCATTTTAAATAAAAATTTGAAGAAATATATTTAAATTTTTACTTAAAAAAAGCTTGTTAAGCCAACAGTCGTACTAGTATCAGTCGTATTAGTATTGCAATTATGATAAAGTATTTTGACTGCACGGGTTCTGTTAAATGAAGAACAAACTGTCGAATAAATAATGAATAAAATTTTTATCAATACAATGAAATTGTTATCTTAACGCAGTGTTAGGTAAATAAATATATTTTTCATTAGCTTGATTTATTTACTTTATTTTATTTTTCTCGTCTAGAGTATATAATTGAAAATCATTAGTTGGGAAGTCAGCTATGTACTTCTATACTTCTAAATATAGTATTATAGTATTCCTCTACTTCTAAATATAGTATTATTATTACAATGAAATGAATAATTAAAGCAGAAAGAGAGAATAAATCCACTCCTGTTCCAGTTTCCGAGCTTACATTAAAACATTAACCCGACATTAAAACGTTAATTTCTCGAAAATACACGAGTTAGCTAGTCACATCGTAAAATCACGTAAATACGTATCTTTATCGGCTACACAAACTCAAAACAGTTCCAAACGAAATATTCCACACAACAACTGCTCAAAATTCAAAATAACCTCGCCACAACTCCGTTCGACTAATTACAAAATTGTTTTTGAAAATCCATCCCCGAGACGCTCCGGCGCGTCTTAGCTCCGCTCCGTTGCGCATGCACATCCAGCCAAGTTGTTGTGCTGCTCCCGCTCGCATGCGATGGCAAAGTTGGCTCCGTGGGACACGGGACTCTTATTCGGCGCTCGCGCGCAGAGCTCGATTATACGCGTCGCCGAAGTCTACCCCCGGGGTGGTATATAGTAGTTTCGCCTGCGCGCGAGAGCATAACTTGTTACATTATGATATGTTGCATTTGAATTTCGGAGGCCAGGGGAGGCGCGAGTTATGTAACGTACCTGTAATGCACATTCACGGAGTCGCGCGCACCGCCTTGCCTATTTCGTGCGCGCTGCAAAGTTTAACGTCTACGGCGATGACTGTTAAAGTTCGAGGCGAGCGCGACTGGCCGGGAAAGAAATTGAGATGATTGCGATAGCTTCGAAAGTTGGTGGAGTTTAAAAGGTTGTTTGATTACGCGAATTTGCAAGAGTTGGGTAAGATGTGAGTAGTGTACGACATTAATTTGTTGTTAAGAGTTGTAGATTTTTCTGCAAAGTAATGAATTGGGTATTTGATTGCTTCATTCATGATTGCTTGTTTCAATTAACAAAATGGATTCACTCGACTTACGAGCTTCACATTGAAGGTACTTTTCCTGATACCCTCCTTGACAATCTCTACCAAATTTCTCTCCCTCTCTCTCTCTCTCTGCTTCCTTTGTGCGCGTTTCTCTTTTTACTTCTCCTCCTCAAACCTTTCTGTCTTCGACAGCCGAGCGAGATTTTCACTGCGTCGCTTTAACAGACCACCGCGACAGGAAGATTGTCTCCTTCGCGCTGTGCTGTATACACACCTGTGAAAGAGCGCTCGCGTTCCTCTGACTGTCTGATGAAAAAGTAAGTACTTCGCCAACCGAGCGCCGAGGGCTGAGAGCCTAGGAATTTATGCGTTTTGTTTGGCTGGCTTGAATAAGAGTGTCTTTCTGAGCTTTTGAATGTTCTATGCGTACAACACACAAAGGATCTTGCTGACAAAAAAGTGATCGAGCATTGGCTTATTAATAACCCTGATGGAGCCAGTCATTCAAGTTTTGCTATTTTAAATCGTATGAATTCGCGATTAAGTGTGTTTAGCATTGTTCGAATTGAATTATTCAACGACTGGCTCTGGCGATCGGATGCCTGCGATTTCGTATTAATAATTCATAATTGAAATTAAGCAGGACGCGGGCGGACGCACAGATGTCTATAATTAAAATTTATGAGTAATGAAATTGATTCTGCGCTAATGAATGATTTTTTTTTTTCAATTCATTGATTATACAACTGGAAACCAGTATATTCCAGACTAACCAATCAAATCCAACGGAATCAAGAATGTATCGCATCATCCCGCCGTTTCATTTTGCACTTTAATTTACAAAAAGCAAGCTTCTTTTGGCACATTGAGCGCGGCCTTCAATTTAATCAAAATTCGATTAAATTCTGCCGAAGCATCGAGCCAGCCCAACGTTTTCATTCGGCAAAAATTTACGAGGCCACTTTCGCGCCCGGGTAAACACGAGCCCCGCCGCGCGCCTCGACTTGCCGCGTCTTTTATTACCGCGCGCACCTCGCGGTTATACCAAGAGCACACAAGACTTACGCGCCGAGCGGAGAAAGTCGATACTTATTAGAATTTAGTATACAAAGCCGGGCTGCTGCGGGAGGCACTTCCGCTCGGCTCCTGGCAAACTTTTACCCGGCTCCTGCTCTATCTCACGCACTTCCTATCTACCTGGGAGAGACACTATCTATTTTTTTCACGCCCCCGCCTCTCCGTTTACCTCCTTTGTCTATACGTGCCTCTCTGCGAGCATGCAGCTATCGCTTCCCTCCCTCCACCTCACTGCTCTTTCATATTTACCGCATGCGGTGAGTTCGTGTTTCGCAAACTTCTCTCCCCCGGCTATTTTCGAATAATTATGACGCACGGCCCGCGAGTTTATCGCAACGCGAAATCGTCTCCTGCTCCGGCGCGTATATACCTTTGTGCGCATGAGTCCCGGGCGAAAATAAAAGCGAGAACCGCCGCAGCTACCTCGTAAATACATCGAGACTATTACTAGCTCTCTCTCTCCGAGCCACCCCTTACAAGGGCTCGCACACTCAAGAGAGTAAGTGTGTGTGTGTGTGTGTATGTGTGGGTGTATGTGTTGGTGTACTTGTGAGTGTGTGTGAGAACTCTTTCGGCTTCTCCCTGCGGGACAAATTGCCGGAATTAAGATGGCAACTATGCGACGCGAACCCCTGCTTTCAATGCTGCACGCATGTTGCAATTTCTTTTGCTTTGTTCATTCCTACTGCTTCTTTGTGCTCAAGGCTTTGGTTATAGTAGAGAATAAACGTAAAAGTCGTAGGTCGGGTGTTTTTTGATTCGTGACTACAAAATTTTGCAGGAAAATCAGAGGCTAGAGTTTGGAATGCGATTCATGCGTATCAGTAGATATAGCCGGAATTGGTTAGCCGAGTCATAAAAATTCGGTGCAATCATAAAGTATCCATTGCTGTAAAATACGATACACTGCCAGTTTATGCATCTGCGCCCATTGTGGATTTACTCTCCGAAATTAGCATTTCAAACCACTATAGCCAACCTTCCTTTACCTGCTCTAAACAAGCAATTCGTTCGAAACTTTATCGAGTGTCCACCCTGTGTAATCGATCCCCTTCCAGAGAAGAATCGCTCGCCAGACTGCAAACGGGCTCGCGCCAACTACACTCGCAAGAAACGTCCCGACCGCCAAATCCGCGATTAATTAACCAACAAGAGCGATGGCTCTGGGCGCTTAACGAGCTCGATTTAAAGCGACACACACTCGTTCGGCCCGCACGTAATTGCTAATCAGATAGAGCGACTAATTAGCACGAGCGCGAGCTCCCGCGCCTATAGGGGAAGTCTCGGCGAAGGAAATATCGGCGCCGAAGCCTCCATAAATTCGAGCCGATGGGCCAGCGGCAGTTCAAAGAGACCGCCGGCATTAGCGGCGAATTTCTAATTTTGCCAGAGGAGCACCGGCCGTTATTGCCCCCCTCCCCCCCGCGATAGCGGCAGGGGGCCCGCTCTCTTGTTATAGGGGCGATTACGGGGATGATTTATTGGGACGATTTGGGATTTTGCAGGCTGGTCTGATTACTGCGGGCTGTTTCACTGGAGTTGGCGGCTTTTTGAAGAAGTAATTGTTTTACGCCGGTCGTTAAGTTTATGAGCTCAGGAGATGGCTGGCGTTTTTTTCTCCTCGATCGGTATAAATCAAAACAATGGGAGAATGTCTGGGGAGAGTGAAGGAATTGGGAGATTCATGAGAATTCAATGTTATTAAATTTGAATTGTGATGTTCTGTAGTGTTGTAGAAAAGAATAAAGATGTTTGTTAAAGGAAAAAATTATAAAGCTAAAACGTAAGCGAACTAATCAGGCAGCTTAAAATAATTAAAGAGGACACGAGAGAAAATGGAAACAAATTTTGCCCGTGCCGCCTCTAATTTCGACTTTTTCTACTCGAACCCAGTGCTGTCAAGGACTCGGAGAGAAACAGAAAAAGAAAGGTAATCCGGTTACTGTCTGCGTACACAACACGCAAACTAATGCGCTTTTTATTATGTGCACGGACATTTTCACACAGGGAAAATACGAACGCAGAGAAGAAATACTGAGTGAGTAAGGCCGGAAAAGGTAGATTATGAATTAAATTTCAGACGAACGAAATACGACCGACTTCCTCTCCTTTTGCGTGCATTACTATGAGCTGGAAAACCACTTAACTCTTTCGCTCTAATATTTCTGAATTACACGTGGATAGAATCATTTTAAGGTTTAGATAATCAACACTTTTACTCTTAAGGAAAGCCGCATACTGACATGTATTGTTACTTTATCGGCAATCTAATTATTTAAAAACATTGTAAAAAATTTTAATTTTTTGAAAATTTTACATGCAGTGACCTATTTTATATATAACAAAGAATGGCTCTCCGCATAAAAAATTTTTATTTTAAAATTAATCTAGAAAAGTAAGAAATTGTGTAAAACTCTAATAATCACATTACTTATAAACAGACATTAGAATATTGTGCCATTTTTCACATTTTTAGTTCAATCTTTAATTTATGCAGAAACCCAGTTTTGTATTATCAAATAGTTCAATAGTTTACTAATTAAACAAACAAAAAATCAATTTCTTACATTTTATAAAATATTTATGACCAAACTTTGTCGTCAGAATATCTCGGTTTCCAATTTACTTTCTTAAAGTTGATTGCTCTGATTTTGTTTATTGCTAGCATTTGAGGTTTGTTTGTCATAACCATGAAAATATGTGCAGGAGCGCGTAGCGCGCATGAGGTGCTATTTCACTTTATAAAATATCCATGACTGAGCTTTATTGCCAAAATCACTCGACCTCTGATTGACTCTTTTGAATTTGATGGCATTGATTTTATTTATCGGTAACACTTGAGGTTTGTTTATCATAACCATGAAAGCATGGACAGTCGTACGTAGTGCCAGTCCAACTTATAAAATATCCATGTCCGAGCTTTGTTTCCAAAATAACTCGGCATGCAATTGGCTTTTGTAAATTTAAATACGGTCTTTCGATGTATAAAATACTTTAGATAGCTTTTTGTTAGTACATTTTTTGAATACTTCACTAAAAATATTGAATATAGAAATTACATTCGGATGAAAAATGAAAAGGTATTAATTCGTAATAAACAAAAGTAAATAAATTTCTTTGATTAACTTTATCTATTGTGAATTATTATAAATTTTGTTTAAAAAGTTTTTCTCTATTATGCAAAATACCCTTTTTTGTACAAAACCATTATTAATATAACAATGTTTTAGTTAAATACTAAAAAATGTTCTAACTAATGATTATTTCAAAGGTTCTATATATAT
>JAPYZA010016239.1:0-12649 GCA_030522685.1 Eupelmus azureus
GTAAGAATAGATTAAGCAGAAAATAAAGTCTGAATAGTAAGTGGCGTGATGGTAGTTAAGTTAGATTTATAATAAATATACAGTCAAATGAGATTAGTTCAGGTGTCAATAGCGTGTTATGATAAATAGAGTAGAAACAATTTTTAGAACTTAGAATTATTAGTAAGAAAAGTAACGTTAGGCTTGTTAGAGTGAGAGCGTTATCCAGGCAGCGGGTCTCCTTCTGGGTGATGGCACTGCAGCCGGGTTTTATTGAACAATTAAGCAATCGCTAATTTATGGCATGTTAAATGTGTTTTTTGAGGTAACATGTGGGAAGGAGAGTCTGCAGGAGTTAATGAAAAGCAGTGGATATGGAGATAAAGGAGTCGTGGCCAGGAGCTTTGTTCGAGAATGTATGTGTGTGTGTTGTCCGTCGGAAGGGATTCTCGTGTCAGTTGTTTGAGATTGTTAAGAGGCAAACCACCAGGATGTTTGCCTTGAGGATACTCAGTCAATCGAGCCACTTTGTTATGTGGTGTGTTTGTGTTGTGCTGACTTACCTCAGCACAACAGGTTGAGTGTACACTTGGAGGTTAGCTATGAATGCTAACCTCCACAGCCGTGCAGCATTCGAGCCAGAAGGGGGAGGGAAATCACTGCACTTCACTAGGTGCACTCGCGGGCGCGGCACGTTCGCGTCAAGTTGTGTGAGAGTCGCATCGAGTCCAGCTAGCTTCGCGACGAAGAAGCTGTCGAGCAGGGAGTTAGGCTAGCACGAGGTGGCTAGCAGACGATGCTTAAAGGTGGTCGTTGGTGGCGCGCGGCGTGGACAGCTTCGCTGTCGCTGCGCAGGCGTCGGTCTTCGGCCATCCTCGAGCTTGCCCGGATGACGTGGGCAGGTGAGGCTTCGGTGGGGGTGTATACGTACACCTTCGCCGTGATAAGATTAGCTGGTGCGCGCGCGATTGCGTGGGAGCGAGAGAAAGAGAGAGAGGTGCGCGCGCGCAAGTCGAGAGGGAGAGAGAGAGCGCGTGACGTCACCCGTTGCTTGCGGCAGGCACTGACACAAGGCGCGCGCGCATGAGTCAAGGCGCGCCAACATGTACTGGGGCGTGCGCGCGTGTAGTGGTGTGCCTGTGCGCCTGAAAGGAAGCGCGCGTGTGTGTGCCGCCTCGAGGCTTCGCCGGCAACGAAGAGACGTGCACACGGAATATTCCGCGCCGAAGATGTTTATAATAAATTATCGTGCGAGGAATTTACTAGCGCGACTATTGCTGGTGTTCAAGCCTAGAGGGTGCGTCGAAATTATACAGTCGGCCATTTCGCGTATTTTAAATGTCGCGCCGGGTAATTTTATCGATTATTGTAATCGATTAGCAGATGGCGCGAGGGTGAGATAATTTTTGAGGGGTGATCGACTCTTTGTTAGGTGAAGAGCCAATCAGAAGGTCGTTATCCTCCAAAATTGTTGACTCATGGCCGGATGCGGGTCCTTAAAGTGATTCGAGTCTGGGAAAATCGAGTCGATAAGCGATTTTTAGCCAATGATGTGGCTTCGCGCCAGATTGTTGGTAAAGTGGGAGTAAAGGGTGGGAGAGTGCGCGGTTTGGGCGGAAGAAGAAGCCCGGTCGGCGTCACTTGCTGCCTGGCTGTGAATAGAGTTAGTCGAGTATTCTTTTGCCATTTTAGGGCCATTTTTCATTTTGAGTTTGTTTGATTTGCATTTGGAGATTTTCCGTCGGTGAGTGAGATGGCTGCTGAGTACTCCCGGAGAGTTTTGGTAGCTGGCGAGGTTTTATGAAGTTGGTGAGATCTTTTCAGCTACGTTTTGCTTTATTTTCAGATAATCGAGAGTTCCTGGCCCGGAGTTGCGGTTTTTGTTTAAGTGTGATTTTATCGACACAGATCGAGTGTAATATTTGTCAGTTAGGATCTCCCTCGCGTGTCGCGTTTATGTATATTTGAATTTTGTGTTCGTTCTTTTATTATTTTCTCTTAAAAAAAGATTTCGTGCGAATTTCCGTTATTTAGAGAAACGGGTTTTTTATTTCGTGTTTAAGGTTCCAGCGTTGTTCTCCCAGAAGGATCATGTGCGACCGTCGCCGCCATTTTGTGCGAACCCAAGAAGTTACATTCGCTTTAGAGAGAATTAATTATTGTGCCGTTTAAGTCAATTATCCATTCCTATTGTTTTTTTTATTTTTTTGAATAAATAATTCACTTGTTATTTTTAATAGCATTCGAATTTGAGTTGATTTTCTTTTACGAGCCCGGTCCCTTTAAGTGTTGTGTGCGAGTCCGTTATTTTGAGGTGGAGCTGGCCGGTAGTTGATTTAATGCTTTGAATCTATTAATTGTAGTGAATTTTGAATTTGAATTGTATTTGCACTTAACGTAATTTTTTTACTTCGAGTCAGTGCATGCGGCTCGAATGACTATTCAATTTATTTATTAAATTTTATATGATGAATGACCAAGTTTTCTTTTGTTTATTAATGAAACAGTGATTATTTAGTTTAATTTATTTAATTTTATCGAGCCTGCTCCAAAGCGATGGAGAGTGTTTCGCGGAGGGTTGCGCCAGGATCCGGCGTTTTTGCTCAACTTGGTCCCCCCTTTCACGAGACCAGTCTGAGTAGTTAGAGAAATAATAATTTAGCGAGTCGTAGGATCCATTTGATTTATTAATTAATTACGGCATCGCAAACTGGCGCCCAACGTGGGGCATTGTTGAGCGGAAACACTGTCTGATAGTTTAGGGAAAATTTGCGAGTAGAGTCACGAATCGTTGCGTCAGAGGGAGAAAGTATTGCGAGTAGATCTGTCAAGTGTAAACGGGTCAAGAGCTCAGACATCTGAGTCAAGGCTCACCAGGTAGATATTTCTGTAAACAGTTTCCCAATTATAAGGTGGTAGAGATTTTATTGTTATTGACGTGTTAAATGTTTTAGTTAATGATTATTTTTGTCTGGTTTGCTATACGGTTACCAACCGAGGCGTTGCTGGTGTTCCCCAACTGCCCTCAGAACGAGTAAGAATATAGAAAGAAACCTCACACACGCAGTTTGTATCGTTATTGGTGTCTTGATTAATTTTCTTTTCTTTTTCAGCTGAAAATAGTACACATTATAGGTCGAGACAGTCTTGATTTTTTTTACAGCTAAGAAGATTTTGAATTTCATAAGTCGAGACAGTTTTATTTTTCAGCTTTCGAGCCTGTTGTATTTTCAGGTCAATAGAAGACAGTTATTATTAACATCGAGACCGGTGTTATTTTAAAGATCGAGACAGATTAACGAGACCGTTGTCAGTGAATGAGAACTGATGGAAACTTTTATTGTTCTATTGACTAATTATAACAGATTTGACAATTATTATTTCATATATCTATTTATATTTTTTTTATTAAATACATATATATTTCATGTGACATTTTAATTTATAAATATTTGACATAATTATTAGCGTGTGTGAGGGATAGGATATTAATTTTGTTATTAAGACAGATTGCTCTGTTGATAGTCGATTGGTCTGCGTCGTGCCTTTGTCTGTTCCAGGAAAATTTTGTGTGACTCTGTTTTGTGTTGAGTCTTGATTGGATTTTCGGAAGATGACGGCAAGAAGTTTGAAGCAATCGGGCCGCGCAGCGGCTGCACAGGAAAATAGGAGTTGTGACAGAAGGGAATACGATCGGGCTATGACGATGTTAACTGCTAATCGAGACTTGAGGCGCCGTTTGAGGAATTTAGTTAGATTATCGGACGAGGAGCTGAGCGATCGGCTGGAGGAGCAGGGTTGCAATACGGAGGGCTCAATCAGAGTCAAAGCAGAGAGGTTGTTTCGAGTGGGATTACGGGTTATGGGACGGGTTCATGACGTGCCATGGTATCCGGATTTAGATGAACCTGGCGCATCGAGCCGGCAACCGGTAGAATTTCCAACGATGGAAGGAGGGGAACGGGGATTGCCAGTGTAAGGCAACGAAAGTGTCGAGAGTGGCGACGAGGATCAACCGGAAACGAGCAGACCAGGCCTTAACGGGGAAGATGAAGTGACAACTAGGAACTAGGGAAGATTGAGACGCTCGGTGACATTCCAGCCGGACTTAATCGATGAGGATGATGAGTTAATGATAGAAGCCAATAGAGTTAATGAGTTCATCGAAAAGGGGATCCAGAACGACACGGGGCCAGGGCAAGAGTGGCATGGCCATTGGACATGGAGAGGGATTCGAGACGAGATGGACAGCAGGCGTAAGTCACTCGAGAGGAGAGTGGAATAGAAGGGAATGGCTCAGGGGAACTTCGAGAGACTGACAGGGAATTGCCATCGCACATGGTCAGAAGAAGAATGGAAAGCACTAGAATTGATGCGGAGAAGGATTCTGGGCGCGATAACCGGGAGTGCGAGTATTATGTGAAGAAGAATGGGGTATATTTGCGTGTTACACCGGATGTAGTGGCCAGGGAAGCACGAAGGCGATATCCTGCTCCAGCACCGGTTATCACTCGAGACAGAAGTGAGGATAGGGATCATGATGCGACGGCTAAGCGGTTGGGTCGAGATTTTAGGGACTGGTCGTCGAGTGAGTCGAGGGATGATGATGAAGTGTTGGGGCTAACGCGGATTCCGTCACGATCAAGGGTGTCACGCGGTTTTCCGTGGCGTTCTATTAATTTTTTTTTTAATAGAGTCACCGCGACGATGACTCTCCCGCGCGAACAAAAATTCTTCCTCAGATAACTCCGAACTCTGCGCACTCCACGAGGTCGGCAACGCACTGAGTCGCGTGCCTCCTGGTGTGCGTCAACGGGATTGCGGGAAGAGAGGTTTTAGACAGACACACACAAACACATGTAAATGAAAACTCCGGGATTACCATTTTATCACTTATTTGCTCCAAAAACTTACAGTCTGCGACCTGGTGCACCGCATCTCGATGTCCCTCCTGGAGGTGCTGCACGCAGGCAGCCGCCCGCTGATTGCTCGCACTCGCCGCTGGTGCTGGCCGGCGGACCGGCCGCACCGCATTACGCGCTCACCCGCGGTCGCAGGAAGATCAAGGAAGTTGATCTTCCGCGCCCGAAACGATCGCTTCTCCGAAAGGTAGTGATTTGCAAAATCACTTCGCTGCTCGTGTACAACTCTAATTGCCGCAACGTGTGCAAGCAAATAGGCGAGCCGACGAATACTGCCGAAACCCACTCGCCCTCTCTCGCAGGCCCGCGACGCTCGCGGGCCATGCACATACACACATATACAAACAATAAACATATCGGCGCCCTATAGGCTGCCGATCACACTCGCACATACATACACACGCTTTTCTCCCCTTTTCGCTGCTCCGACGTCGCAGCCCTCGTCCTGGGTGGGGATGTCCGCGGTCGACTGCTGCAGGGCTTGGGCCTAGCGCGCCTTCCGCGGACGAGCGCACCAAGCTCCGATGATGCTCGTGCTAAAATAGAGAGAGAAAGAGTTAGCCTAGAAATGGTAATATTTCTGGCTCTCCTTCTTCATAACGACGGTTTACCTGTCGCAAGGGAAAACTCACACGGTACCACCCGTCGAGAGGAGAGAACAGAGAATAATAGATACCGTTGGGATGACTTGACCGGATGGAATGGCCATGGAATCCCTATAATGCATTCGAGAGACTATCTGCCATGCATGAAGATCCTGCAAAGCTGGCAGTTGAGGTTTTCGGGAGAAGATGAGAAGATAAGGAGGGACCGGAGATGTTTTTGGCCAGGTTGGAAGATTGTCGGCTAGCGATAGGAATACTGGACGCTGAGTTATTGGCTGCAATCCCTGGAATTCTAACAAAGTCGGCAAGTTTGTAGTTCAGGACTCGAAGAGCAGAGATTAGAACGTGGAGAGAGATTAAGGCAGCTTTTCGAAAGCAATATGTAGGTGACATCAACAGAGATGGTTTGTTAGATGAACTTCGAGCCAGAACGCAGGGTTATAAGAAAAAGGTCACACACTACTTGCTGAATTTTCGTCAAATCGTGAGATATATTAAGAGACCACCGCCTTTTCGAGAGTTACTAAGTATTGCCTTTTATAATCTCCTGCCAGAGTACCAGGAGTATATGACGGACGGAAGGATAGATAGCTTCGAAGCCATAGAAACTTATGGGCGAAGGTATGAGAAGAAGTTGGAGGCAAAGGCTCGATATAGGCCACCCCGACTAAAGAGAAATCGCGCATTCCCTCAGCTGCATATGTGGGTCCAGTGAAGGTGGTGGCGACTCATGAAGTCAGCGTAGTTGAGTCGGGAGCTGTTGGGGAGTCTTCAGGAAACACTAAATCGCAGAAGACTAGCGGTCAGAATACTATTGATTCTGCTGCGGAGGTCTCTGCTGCACGGGAGACTACAGCGGCGCCTGCTATCGCTGACAATAATATGAATGGGTCGAGTCAGAACAGCCATCAACGGAACACCAGTGGGAATAGACGTTATGACCAGGGTCCGAATCAGCAGAACGCGCGTCATTTTAACAACTTTAATAATGGCCAGGGACAACAAAAGCAGAGTCAGAATTTCCAGAACGGACAGTTTGTAGGGGCATGCTATGCGTGTAATGGGGTCGGCCATCGAGCTCGTGATTGTCCGAATCCAGAATGTTACAAGTGTCACCAGAGAGGTCATCGTGCGAATGAGTGTCAACAAAAGGTTATCTAGCCAGCTGGCGGTTCGAGATCAGTGGAGATACGTTGTCAGTGGTGTGCCACACCTGGGGTAGGGCTGAGAAATTGCCCTAAGTGTGTCGAAATGGTGGCCAAGTTGGGAAACTGCAACGCGGGGGCGGCGACAGGGGCCCCGCCTCTCGCGAATTAAATCTGGTAGGCCCCAACAAAGAGTGTGTCGTGTCGGAGATTCCAGTTTAGCAGAAAAGGCTCAGAGACAGGTTGCGTCAGTTAGCGAATCGGCAAAAATTTCGCCGGGCCAAGCAACTTCAATTTCGAGCCCAGGGAACGGAGGAATTCAACACGAGGTGTTAGTGGAAGTTCATCGCGAGTCGCTTTCAGCAAAGGGAAGATTTTTGCCTTCGAACCGTCTAAAGGATGTGGCTTGCACTAAGGTTGCTGAATGTTTGGAGGAGAGGGTTAGTGTTGGCTGCGCAACCGAGAGAGAGGGGTTTGAGAGTCATGTAGAGAGAGTGTATTTGCCTCATAGTGTAGATGATATTGAGGTATTAGAAAGTGTAGTGATAGAGAGTGTGTTGCCGGCAGAGGATTCTGAGGATGATGAAGAGTCCGGGGGTAGTGAGCAGGATTTTCCAGTGCCGATCGAGCAGGCAGTTCGTGAATTTTCGGAAAGCTTATACGAGCAACAATCGAGTGTTGATGATGATCCAAACGTTGCAGACGGAACGACTGAAGTAGAATTACTGAAAGTTTAAACGAGCGACCAAGCAGTGATCGTTATCATCCGGACGTTGCAGACGGAGCTGATCGAGTCGTGAGCAGTCTGTCTTCATGCCCTCGCGTACAGTCTTGGGGAGGGGAGAGACCGTTGAGACGGTCGTGAATCTGTTAGTGAGAGAGGGTACAGATCCACAGGAGTCTTTTGAGCCGAGTGTTGGGTTTATTCAGGCGGTAATGGTCGAAAATCATAATTTTTTAAGTGTAGAGTTAGAGGACGAAGTGTATCGAGCCTTGTATGATCCTGGAGCAACTATCTCCGTCATCGGGCCAAACTTGATTGGGCGTTTACGATATAAGCTCAAAGAGAGTTCGATGTATGTGATGGGGGTGACCGCAGGCATGAGTAAAGTCCTGGGCACACTAGCATTAAAGGTCAAGCTGAATGAGTGTGAGGAGGTTTTAAAAATGAGGGCTTTGGAGAAATCACCTCATGATTCGATTTTTAGAATGGATTATGGGGTCGGCTAGGATATTCAGCATCGAGTGAAGGACAGAATGTGGGGATCTACGGATTTGGGAGCTTGGAGAAAATTTGATAACGTGTCAGAGAGTAATCGAGTCAGAGTTTTAGCGGAGTGTGCAGGGATTGTTGAGCTTTCGCCAGGACAGATTGAGCAGATTGAGGCGCTTGCAAGAGAATTGCTTCCAGAGAGAAGGCCGGATAAGCTCGAGGCGACTAATTTAACGGAACATTCCATCGTTGTCGACGACGAGACCCCCATACAGCATTCTATGAGAAGAATGTCACCCCACACGTCGCAGATTGTCAAGGATGAAGTGGCAGTCATGTTAAGGGATGGGGAAAAAGGACACATATCAAATTCCGAGTATCGATTCCATATTGGACAAATTCAGAAAAACCGGATTTATTTCCAAAATAGATCTTAAGCAGGCATATTTCCAGGTACCCATGGAGGAGTCGAGCCGCAAGCATACATCTTTTGCAGTACCTGGATCTGGCTTGTTCCAGTTCACACGGATGCCATTCGGGCTGACCAACGCCCCTATGACCTTCGAGCGCCTTATAGACTCATTTTTCGGGCCTGAGTTTCACCCGTTTGTGTTTGTGTATCTGGACGATATCATAATCGTGACAGATACATTCGAGGAATACTTGAAGTAATTAAGAGTGGTGTTGCAGAAGCTAAAAGATGCGAATCTTACAGTCAATCGCAAGAAATGTGAATTTGGATGTGCTAGAGTGAGATATTTAGGGTATTTGTTGGACCGAGAGGGGTTGAGATCGGATACAGAAAGAATCGAGCCAGTCTTGAATCATCCAGTGCCTAGCACAAAGAAGCAGCTAAGAAGATTTTTGGGGATGGTGGGGTCGTACGCTCGATTCTTGGAAAATGATTCAGAGATTAAATTGGCATTGCTCAAGTTAATACGCAATAATCAGTCATGGGAGTGGGGTGAGGAGCAACAGGAGGAATTCGAGAGCTTGAAGATAGCCCTTACGAAAGCTCCAGTTCTGGCCAGGCCGGATTTTTCGAGACGATTTACGGTGCAGTGTGATGCCAGCAATTACGCCATCGGCACTGTGTTGACCCAGGAGTTTGAGGATGGTGAGCATCCAATAGTTTATGTAAGTCGAGTGTTACAGCCAGCAGAGAGAAATTATACCACCACGGAGAAGGAATGGCTGGCGTTATTGTGGTCGATTAAGAGGCTTCGGCCGTATTTGGAGGATTGTTGCTTCACGGCCATTACCGACCATAGTGCGTTGAGATGGCTCAAAAATTTACGAGAGCCTACTGGTCGTCTCGCGCGCTGGGCCCTAGAGATGCAACAGTGGGATTTTGAAATCATAGACAGAAAAGGGGCTAATCATCACGTGCCAGATGCGTTGTCGAGAGAGTTTGATTTGCCAGAAGCGGAAGTCGCAGCTTTCCATGAAATCAAGGATAAATGGTATTTACATCGGTTAGAGGAAATTGAAAAATTTCCTAGGAAATTTATGAATTTGAAAGTGGAAGGCGGAATGCTATATCGACACAGGCATGACCCTCCGTTGTATCCTATTACGCATCGAGAGGTTTCATCGGGTCATTTGGCGGTGGAGAAAACATATGATAGAGTCGCCAGAGAGTATCATTGGCCTGGGGTGTTGCATGGCGGGAACAAGTTCGTTCAAAGTTGCAAGGAGTTTCAGAAATATAAGGCATCGCAGATAGGTCAACAGGGTCTTATGAGTCAGAGGATTGTTTAGAGATCATGGGCAATGGTAGCGGCAGATATAATGAAGTTTCCACAAAGTAAGGGCCAGTACAAGTATATTCTTGTATTCCCAGATCCATTCACGAGGAGGGTGGAAATGAAACCTTTGCGAAAAGCCGATGGCAAGTCGGTGGCCAAGGCTTTCGAGTAATTAATTTTGTTCAAATGGAAACCTCCGGATTATCTGCTGTCTGACAACGGGAAAGAGTTTGATAATAAGTTATTGGATTCGGTGTTAGAGGAATACGGAGTTAAACGTGTCACTACTCCACCGTATCATCCCCAGACCAACCCAGTCGAGAGAAGTAATAGAACGTTGAAGACCATGATTGCGAGATTTGTGGGAGCGGAACACAGGAACTGTGACCAGCACCTTCATGAATCGAGAGACGCTATAGATACAGCGACTCAGTCCAGTACGAAGGTTTCGCCGGCCTTCTTAAATTATGGCGTCACCAAGCTTCTGTGAAGAGCTTACGTTGGAAGGTCGAGAAAAAGGGTCCAACATTAAAATTGGATCTGGAAGTCTGGAAAGATCGTGTCAAAAGGTTAGATGCTCTTCGAGACTTAGTAATTAAACATATTGATCAACCCAGAGAAAAGCAGATGGAATACTATAACAAGGGAAAGAAAAACGTCGTGTTCAATGTCGGGGATTTTGTGTTACGTAAGGTACATGTGTTGTACAATGCGGCTCAAAAATTTTCGGCCAAATTAGCGCCGAAATTTGAGGGACCGTTTAAAATCTTAGAGGTCAAGTCACCAACGGTTTATGTGTCAAAGGTCCCTGATGGTCGGAAAAACGCGAAGGCGTATGTGTCTGACCTTAAACGGTTCGTGCCTGTTAGACAATGTGCTGTTCATGAGTAAGTTAGTCGTGTTGTCTGTTTTGTCCTGTCAGTTGTCGAGTGAGTTGTCCGTAAGAACTTTTCCATGGCATGGGTTTTGTGTTTCAGATGCCTGCTCATCATCAACGTGGTGCTCTCCGCCGTCGCTCCGGCGAAGGAGGACGTCGAGAGGAGATGGTTTCGCCCGCAGGCCACTGAGGGTCTGGGTCGCATCCCTAAGGTTCGGCAGCAGGGTCGACCGCCGAAGGGAGTATCGGTCCCGGTTCGACTGGATCTGGCCCGGTTGGGAGGGGCGGTTCCCCGTCGATTAGCAATGGAGGCGCGGGGTGAGACGTCCGGGGTCCCAGCTGTGGAAGTGGAGAGTCAGGAGGAGAGAAAGAGTCGAGAGGCAGAAAGGGAGCTGGAGGCGTTTTTGGGGGAGGAGTTGGGGACCTTCCCGGAGCCTTTACCCGATTCGAGCCAGAAAAGAGGAGAGGTTCGAGACAGACCTGACGATGAGTCGGATCACCATCTATTTGTCGAGCGGGCCGGCCCCCCCCCCCCCCCCCCCGGGGCCCAGGAGCGAGCAGTGGCCTAGGCCGAGGGGCCCTAATGGCAAGAGGCGGCAATACAACCCGAATCGCCATCTTGAGATGGACAATTACGTGCCGGTACGGTCGCTGCCTCGTTCAACATCCACGCCAGGTCACTCAGTCGAGCCGTTGCCGGTCGCAGCGATGGTCCAGGGTCGAGCCGGGGAGAGGGGGCAGCGAGAAGTGAGGAGGCGGCAGGAGAGGAGGCCGCATGAAGAAGGGAGGAATGGACAGAGAGAGGGGAGCGGTACGTCTTCGCCGCCGGAATTCGCGGTGAGGACGCGTGGGGCACAGTTCGGCGGGTTGAGCGCCATACCGACGGATCCGTCGGTTGACCCTCCCCCACACTCGTGCTTCAATTGCTGGGGCTTTGGCCATTGGCGAACGGGTTGCCCGAAGCCTCCACAGCTGTATTGTTACAACTGTGGTAGGTCGGGGGTGACTCTTCGGGATTGCCCGCGTTGTGCGGAGGCACACCGTCGCCATCTGGAGGCGGAAAGACGCGGGGGTCCCACGTCTGGGGTTCGGTCCCGGCAAGAGGGGCGCAAAGTCGTACCTGTGTCCCGCGAGTGGTTGACGGAAAACCACCAACGTGGCGGGGGCTTAACAACATCCAGGGCTCCCGTCCCGCGCCGTTCCCGGTGAGATCAACCACCGAAGGAGGGTCAGGGAGGTCAGCCCAGCGTCGAGCGCCCTCGGTGTACCCTGCCACCGGCACAGCCCTTGCCGGAGAGGAGAGTGTCTCGCTGGGATATTCCCCCAGCTACTTCATCGCTTGGGGCACTCACCGTCCTGCCTGAGATGCGGCATTTGGGTGTTGCGGTGCGGGAGGCGGTTGTCCGCGTGTTGCTGGAGCCGGGGGCAGAGCAGCTCGTAGAGACCATCCGACGGACGCTGGGCGAGATAAGGCTATTCAGCGTCGAGGTGCAAGAGGCCCTCCTTCGATGCCTCCTCAACCCACTGTCAAAGGGGTAGGCTGTTGATCCCACCCTGTTGTTGAGGACTGACGGACATTTTCGAGCCAGAAATTTGTTGTATTGTTTTTGCCAGTAAAAATTTGAAACAAAATCCAGCCAGGAATTCGAGAGTTGGGAGTATGAGTATCTAACCTTGGAATGTGGTAAGTGGCGTTCCAGCCAACGATTTGATTTTATCTAATTATGACCAAACTGATGTTTTTACCCTTTAGTGACCCTTGTGATTGGGATGGTGTTGGTTAGTTAGTCGTGAGAGTCAAAATGTGTTGTGCAGGCCGAGCCAGTGCCATTACTCCCTCGGAGTTTTTTTGTTTGAGATGTTTGTTAACAATAAACCGGCGGTCCATTCCTGTCGGAGTGTCTTCGGTTTAGGGGAGGGGAGTTCGTGACATAGTATGTCACATTAAGTCCCAAAATTTATTGTTTTTATCTAAGAAAATAAATCAAGTGTTAGAAATGGAATATTAAGGCGGCTCTTGGGTTGAATAAAAGTCGAGTAGTATTAGTTAGAGTTAGTTGCGCTAGTTGTTGGGAGTATGGTTAATTAGTTGGATAAGTTGGCGAGCATTTTATTAAAGTAAGAATAGATTAAGCAGAAAATAAAGTCTGAATAGTAAGT
>JAPYZA010016261.1:0-11126 GCA_030522685.1 Eupelmus azureus
TATAGAATTTGGCGGGATTCGATTGGGATTTTTGGTGTATTTTTAGCTTTAAATTATAAATGAATATTGTGAAAACAATAGTTACAAAAATAGAATATTTCTTATAAATTCAGAAACAAAAATATAATTTACTTTATATTTTGTTTCCTTAAGTACTAAGTGAGGCATATTTTAAAATAAAAGATATTCATTATTCATATTATTTATACAAATGATTTGAAAAATATTTCATTTAATCTTATTTAAAAGTTATTGAAAGCTGCCAATTAATTATTTGATGGCTCAATGTAAAGGCTTGATAACCTCTTAAGTTTACTCGAAAGTTTTTTTATCTTATTCTCAGTATTATGCTTTCTTCGCATGTGATTTAAAAGTAAATTTTTATGCATAATATTGTTTCAATGAGAATCTTGTAAAAAATATTTTGCTTCTATTGATTCATAACATATTAACTGTAAAATAGAAAAAAATCGCATTTTAATAAATTCTTTTTAAAAAATTCATAAAGAATAAATAAATGTATAAATTAAAACTAAATTAAAATTAATTTTTACAAACATTAACAATGATGAGTAACGAGGAAAGGTTAATTTAAAAAAACTTCAAAATTGTATTTGAACATTACAAGATATGTCTATTATAGTTTATTACATTTTACATGATTAATGATTTTTACAAGAGTAATGTTTCTATAATTCTTTAATGCCCTACATTAAAATGTGTTCTATAAGTCATCTATCATGTACAGTGAAAAAATGTATACTATTCCTCAACGTTGAAAGTCAAAATGTGGACATTAATATCCTTATCATAGTATTCAATCGGCTCAGACATACCCTTAAATTATAAATTAGGTCGTGATAGATTTTTTTACTTTCATTAAAAATATTCGAGTTGTACCCTTAGAATTTCCACGTCCATTGTTTGTAAATAGCTGATTCAGATATAGATAAAAATCTCTTTTATTTTTGGCCCTCTTCAAGTTTGTGCATTTGATTCGTAAACGCAAAAGACGTCCCATATATCGATTCGTATTCATACTTTTTCCGTACTATAACCCCGTCAACGATTGGACCCAGTATCTTTTCCTCTTTTTTCAACACCGCACTATGTGATTGTCTCGTTTATCTCTTATCACTTCCCATATTTTTTTTACTCAGAAATGACTTCGGCATCCTTTTACATTTTTTTTACAGTATGAAAAAATAATCGATTATTATTTTGAAACACGTTCAGCATTTCATTTTTTAATTTACATTATTCGCATTCCTCTTCTTTTCCTTTATCGTTTCTTTTAGCTCCGCTTCTCCTTCATTCACATTTCAGACACTGATATTGTTCCCTTGCGTTGCGTATATGCATTTTTCATCGTTACTTTTTAAAACCATGAGCTTGTACTGTTGTTAATTTTTATAATTTTTTTTATAAACTTAACTTAAATACTTAAATTATAAGTAAAAGTCAGAGGATCATTGTTTTTCGTTAGAAATTTTTACGCATTTATAATAAAATTTGTTCCGTATATATAAAACAATAATGTACCCATTATTTTTTGTGAAAGCAAAGTAGACTGAACAGATTCTAATATATTTCGAAGATGTCTTGTTAACTTTCCTTAAATTTAATAATCGGTATAATGAATTCTTATAATTATATATAAAAGACCTTTTCATCTATTTGTAGTCTATGTAATGATATCACAAGAGATTATCAGTAAAATAATTAATTCAATTCCACTTAAGTATCAAACCATTATAGATCATAAGAATAAATTTATTATTTAGTTGAATAGTTTTAAAATTTGGCACACAGTAGTATTGCAATAAGTAGGTGTAGCAAAATTTCATAGTATAAATAATTATATAAATAAGATTTTTTTTAACTATTTAAAACTTTAAAGTTTGTATTAGTAAAGCACCTTACAGAGAGGATATCATCACACCATTCTGATAAATACTGAACTGTTATAACGCAGTGTTAAATTTTACAATATGATTTACTATCTTCTATGATAATAGTTTACTCTGATATTGCATTGCATTTAACGCTACCGAATTTTAACTATATATGAGTCATCGTACTGGTCATTCACATTTAGTAAACAGTGTCTAAACATATATACATTTCACATGTATTCCTAATATTTTTTCATCTACAACTTTACGGTACCATTAAAAATTTATAACGATATTTATGTACACTTAATAGTAAAATCCTAGTTACAATTGAATTCATACAAAATTTAGAAAAAAAATATTTTACAATTACCTTGCCATCTTCAACGTCATAGAATTACAGCAAGTTGGTAATCGTATAAAAATTCATGATTATTTTTTATTTATTCTCTAATTGGAGTAAAAATAAGAGTAAACATAAGCAATTCCAAATTTTTATTAATGTTAATATTTTCATATGAGTGAGATTTCTTTCTTATTGTGCATTTTCTACATATACTTTGGCAGCCTAATTTTATGGTAATTTTTCAAGATAAAATTACATGAGACAGGTAATATTTTTTTACTATCTACTAACTACTACTGTACGTACAAGAATCGTTCACATAAATATTTCAGGTCATGAATTTAAATAAACTGTATATGAGATTGCACCTCGGAGACTGTGTTGTATAGTTTATTTTAGATACCGAATATAAATAAATTGTTACCTAAATAATATTTTTGAAAATTTTTATAATTAATTGCGATTATATATTCATAAATAAATTAAAAATTTTATTTTGGTTTTCATAAAATCGAAAACAAATAAATAAAAAAACGTTAAATTTGATTTTTATGAGTTCAATAAATAATTTTCATTGTAATCCTATATACAGTTAATTTTTATGATATCCTTTCATTTATTTTGCATTCTGAAATTGCTTAGATTTGAATTTTCTGCTGGAAGCATATTTATGCGTTTTCATGAATAAATGAAGGAAGCTACTTAGTAGTTTAAATTTGAACGAGGAAACAATCTTTTACAGGAAATCTATTTTAATCTTCGTGTATAAAATAAGCAAAACTGTTCTGGTTTTTACAAGCTTTAAATTCATAAAGTCAATTTATCTGACTAATAAAAGTTGGTTTAATTAATAATATTGCATCGGAATATGAAGATTCATACAAAGTATACTTTAATGTAAATTAGATTTGAATAAGTTAAAATATAATTTCATTTTAATAGGATAAGTTTAATCGAAATTCATCACCTGAAAGTTAGGATACTCTCCTTTTCTATCTGATGCTTTTGTAAGCATTTAATTACTATGCAAATCCTTTAGTGTGCGACATATTTATGTAGACCACTGTAATAACTTTGTATAAACTAAATTAGTTACAAAATATCTATTTCTATATACAGTTTTTTAGAATATATAAGCTCTTCAATTTATTTAAAATAAAGCCTAATAATTAAAAAACTTTCAATTTAATAATTAGAAATTCCTATTATTTCTTTATATTCATTTTCGTTATATTATAAAATCGCGTTAACCTTCATAAAGTAATGAACTCATTTAATCATCAGTCATGATTTTAGATTTTTTTTAGTTTGTTTGAAAATTTCCTAAAAATTGATTAAAAGCTCATCAAGGTTCTTTTACCAGGTATAACTTTGAAGTATATTATTATTTTAAACGGATTCAACAGTAAAATAAAATAAAAAATAAAATAAAAGCACCAAATCATCTATAATTGATTGCTCAATTGCTCGAGAAAATATTTTATAAAATTTGATACATAAAAAATCAATCTAAAGAATCAAAAAAATATTCCAATAAATAGAAGAAAGTGAAAATACTGTTAATAAATATTTTATAACAATTAATTCAAATATGATGTGCTTTAATGAACCAATAATTAAACTGTTTAGAATGTGTCTTGTTTTCAGTCGCAGTACTAAAGATGAAGGAAATGTGAAACTCTCCTTATTATCGGGAACACAGAAACATATTTTGTTTCAATTTAACATTTACTCTGTTAAAAATCTCTATCAACTCCAATAAAACCAGTCTCCCAACAATAAAAAGCTCTCCACATCACCTTAAACCACAAACGATCCACCCCAGCAAACGCATCCAACCCTCACCATCCACAAAACTGCCGCCTCTCACCTAACACCCTTATTCCCAGCATTCCCTCCTCTCGCCTTCCTCTCCTCCTCCCTCCTCCTCATCTCTCTAAGCTTTCTCTCCCTCAGCAGCGCGCAGGCCAGTAGATTCTGCCTCCTCGCGGCGGTGAGCTCGCCCAGCCTGGCCTTGGCAGCCGCCGTGCGCGCCGCTATGTCATCGAGGCCAGCCTCGATGCGGTCCAGGCCCTCGCTCACGTTGGCCAGCACCTCGACGATGAGGTTGCTGCGCGCCCGCTGCTGCTCCTCGTAGGCGCCCAGCCTGCGCCTGGCCAGGCTGACGAGCAGCATCAGAGCCGCGGCCAAGCTCAGAGCCAGCAGGCCCTTTTGCACCAGAAGCGACGAGGCGGATGACAGGGCCATGTTGACGATAGGGTTGATGACGATGATGATGATGACTGGGCTGGCTGATGAGTCATCGCACTATGGGTTTTGGAGGGTGGGTTGGTTAGGTGGTTGGCATGGTGGGGATTTTTTTGAGAGAGATGCTGGGGCTTTTTTGGGATCTGGATGGGGGATTTTTGATGGCTTCTCTGGTCGTTGCGGTTATGTCACTTTTTTGAGTTCTTATAATTTATCGGGGATTTAGTTTAGACGTTTTATAGAGTTTTTTGTACAGAAGAATTCACGCGCACGGTTACACGTAGGTGTAACTGTTTTTTTTATATCACACTGGGTTTTAGAGCTTTAGTTAGAGCTTTCTTTAGAATTTCATTTACGATATTTTACAAAAGTGTGCCTAGAACTGAAATTACTTATTAATAAGTAGCTTAGTTAATCTAAAATCAATAATTAATAATTATTAAGTATTCAACGTGCAAGTAAAAGTTTTTGTTATAAATGACAAATGAAAAAAACTTACATTAATTCGTTCAGCCTCATTGAATTTATCTCGTTTTAAATTTGTTCTGCAAATGTTTTTTTGCAATCGTTTAGAATAAATCACGGCCTGACGTAAATTCACAGTATAGCATATTACATTCTGCACTGTTTATACTGAATCTTTTTTTTTTTCAAATTTTTTTACTCCACTTTTTGCAACGCGGAACTTTGACGTAGATTAAAAGCGCAATGGAAGTAAATTGAGGCCGGCTCTGAGAAATTAATTGAATTGTCTGCTATCGCGTAGTGCTATCACCGAGTTCACTTAAATCTGAAACACTTAATCGATAAAATTTAAGTGCCCTATTACTGTAATAATCGTATCAGAAATCGTTACGTTCCGTCGAATTCAAGCCGTATAAATTATTTTACCTTTTCTGCGGATATTGAAATGCCTCGTGCAGAATCGCAGAGAATAAAGCTTATTTCAACGTGAAATTATTTCTTTATGGTAGTCTAACAATAGTAACATCGAATATTCAATTCCACGCGATCGGTGCATCAAAAAAAGATTAGCGCACAGTTCTTAATGAAATAATCAACGGCTTCTACGATACATTAGCATATCCAGTTCGACTCTTAAAAACACACTATACAAAAAAACGTCTAAAACACAGCTCTCAACAACAGTCACTTAAAACACATTAAAATTCATCAAAATCCTTTGGCACCATAGATTCGTCCTCTCCACCCAACTACACCACTACCACATCAAAATCCTAATCCTACCTAAACTACCCCCTCTAAAACACGTCAAACATCAGTATCAAAATATACGTCTCCCTCAAACGCTCCCAGAAACAATTCCAGAAGCTCTCGCCGATCTTCAAACCGGCCAAAAAAAAGAATACCACCTCTCCGCGATGTATATCTCCAAAGCGGCAACCGGTTCACGGCGGTTCTCCTTTTTTTCTCGCAGCGACAGATGCGCGACACAGTTTGCACTTTTCCTCGGCGCTCGCTCTCTCAGATGATTCAGTGGCTTCTCGGCTTCGGCTCCTCCTCGCAAGCGTCTTGGCTGCTGCTCCGCTTTCGTCTATTATTACGCGGCCGGCGTCGACGCATTATCTTCAGCGGCGGCTCCTTTGGGCGCTACTGGACGGAGGAAGTGGCGAAAAAGGCCGCGGCTGCTGCGCTGGTGCATCGCGCGGACCGGGAAAAAAAAGAGAGAGAGAGAGCGCGATGCTCGTCAATGTGCTTCTGTGGAATTGCAAAGGAGAGGAAACGAGTTGATTAGCGGGGGAGGATGGGGAGCGTGGGAAAGTGGGATTGCTTTTAGAGGAGGGGGAGGTGTTTGGGTGGAGGTTTGAAAGGGTTAGTGGGAGGTCGCGGGGATGGGGTTTATTGTCGAGGATTTGGGAGATTTCGGGTTGGTTTGGGTTATTTGGATGGATTGATTGGTTTGGTTAGTTTACATTGAATTTGATAGTGTGATAATTATTTGAATAAAATTAATTATTATCTTGATAGTAATAAATTCGCGAATTGAATTATTGTTAGGTGGAAATAATAGACCATTTTTCAATGAACTATAGCTAAATTTTTCAAATTAGTTTTGCTCGGTATAATTTACGATAATGGAGGCGATAACAATAAAATAAAGAGCAAGTAAATATATGCAAGAACAAAAGTAATAATAATAATTTTGTAAAAAATTAATAATATGATATGACTAACAGTCGGAACTAGTTATGGTCAAAGTGTCAGAATGTCACACAATAAATTAATTTTTTTTTACTCCAGCAATCCATCATTCCTGCAGTCAAACGAGATTTTTAATGAATTCACAAAGAGCCGCTTTTAATTATCGTGTATCCATCTATCAACTACGTTTTTTCATTCAGAAGTTTTCCACGTCTACTTGAAAAAAAAACTAGCTTTTTATAATTCCAAATTGAAACCACAATGTTCAAAATTCATCACAGCAGGTTTGCGTTATTCAAAACTTGCATGCATATCCAACGGTCTAAATAAATAGTCATTAAAACGAATGAAACGAGCCACGCGCGCCGCGTTTGTTTGGTATCGCGTTACGTTATGGACATCCGAGATGAGCTGAGAGACAGATGGCTGATACATACGGGATTAAATTCAACACTTTCACGGAGTTTTACGAAAGTTTATTCTGTTTGGTGAATTCCTTCAAAACAAGTTGCAGCTTTTTTTTGCGACCGGCACAAAAAACGGTTAAGTGAAACGTTTTAGTATTCGCACGAGCTGTATAATTATTCATAATCACTGTCGACTGATATATGCTGTAATTCAGTTAAAAACAGGATGATTTTCCTCGACTAATTCGAATCGATTATCCGCTCTATTATTTAACTTCGAAGCACTCGGAGCGATATGAGTCAGCGCCGACTCGAGGGTTTATACGTCTCTATTTTTATGAATAAAACAAACAGCTACGAAACGTATTTTCGTACCTACCCAACTGAAAAAAGTATATTTGAACCCGATTAAGAGCAGTTTTTTAATTGGTTCAAATTCGATTTTTTTGCATTGTTTTTTAATTTCTTATAATCCTTTCCAATAATCATTTTTATCAGGATCACACCAAAATCACCGAAGACCCAACAAAAAAAGTAACAACCCATCAAAACCCAACGCACCATCTATCCCACCAACATCATCCAAAACCCCACAATCCTCACCCGCACAACCAACCTCCCACAATCGTCGAACAAACGTCCACGACCTCACGCCTCTTCCAAAAATAAGAACACACATCCGCTACACACAGCAGACCGACGCTTGTGCATATTTCATCGCTCTCTCTCTCTCTCTCTCTCTCTCTCTCTCTCTCTCTCACCCATATCGACCAACTCAGCCTCCCACGCTCCCATCCATACACCCAGCCAGTGCTGTTGTCATCCGCTCCGAAACGTCCCCCTCATCCAGCACAACAGCTCCCTTCGATATCCCCTTAAGCATCGCAAGCTCGACTCACCTGCTCTCGCTCTGGCGGCCAGCCATATCCTCGGCCTTCTCCCCGCTCGTCACAGCTGACTCTCTCCTCTCATTGCCTGGCACACACGCAGCTTCTCCCTTCGCGAAGGAAAAGAACAAGCACAGGCAAACACGCACGAGAGTCACGGCGAGCAGTTGTATATATATAACTTGTTGCGAGAGAGCGCGAAGAAAGAGAAAGGAGAGCGCTCCAGCCGCGCGCGCCGAGGGCAAGCAAATGCACACACCGCGCGCCTCTCTCCCACGTGTAGGCGCGGTCCGACTCTCTCTCTCTCTCCTCGTCTCGCATCCCCCGCGCAGTCGCCGCGCGCTTTTGTATTTCAGCTTTCTGGGTCGCGCGCGCGCGCGCGATGCATCGTTTGCTTAGGACAAGTTTATGAGCTGGCCGATGGGGGGAGGGAGGGAAAAGTGTGTGAGAGTAGAGAGAGGATGCAAGTGAGTTTGGTTTAGTCGTTAACGAGGAGAGGGTTGGGGTTTGAGAGGGCTGGAGTGGTGGAGGTAAATAGGTAATTTGTATGCGCTGGCGGCTGGATGTGTGTGCTTTGTTTTTGGAGCGGCGGGAGGTTTGGGTATGGGCGAGTGTGTTGGTCAAATAAGTGACGGTGTGTTTAGAGCCGGGGTGTCAGCAGGAGTTAATGTTTTAGTTTTACGTTTGATTTTACGGGGGAACGACAGGTTAGGTGAAAAGTCGAGTGTTTGTTTAAACCGTTGACTTTCGAACATTATAGTTTGCATTCACTCGAATTCTCTTTTCATGCAATATAGAACCCGTGAAATATTGTACCGTCAACATCACGCAAACAACTTAACAAACCCCCACCCTAATAAAGCTCCCTCCCCCCAAAAAAAGCTCTCGAACCCCTCCCCCGCAGCCAGCGCGTAGAATACCTCCCGAATCCCGGTATCTTACCCGACTCGCACCCACGCGCGAGCATCCGATAATACTTGGAAAATCCTGACGCGCGAAACACACTGGCAGTCTGCGCCTGCGTACACGCTGATCGATAAGCGGCGCCGCGAGTACGTTTCCACAGTTGCAGGCGGCTGCGCCAGCGAGCTTTCGCTCTTCTATATTTCCGAGACTTTCCAATCGTGTGCCTGGGTTGTACATGTAATATGCAGGCTGGGAGAGCTAGCGGGACGGATGTAGGCGAGGGTGTCAATGCTTGCAAGCTCTGGATAAGATGGGTGGAGGGGGATGAGAGGCTGTTGCTTTGGGGGAGAGGATTAAGAGCTTGTTGAGCTTGCGGAGTTTTGGGTGGGTGTTTTTAGTGGAATGAGTTGGGTTGTTGGATGGTGTTATGATTTGTTGCAGATTGTTAGTTTGTTGTTGTAATGATCTAGATAAATTGGAGAGGTTTGCGTTTTGAATAAATTGATAGAAGAAAATCAAAGAAATTGATCGAATTGGGAAAATTACAATATATACGTAATTTAATTAAATCGTACTTCAGTTTTTAATAAAATCTCTGTAATTTTCTTAAAATGATTACAGTAGCATGAAGAATTAAATATTTGTATAAAAAAATTGTTCAGTGCCCCCAATGACAAGTATTTATTTTATAATTAAAAACTTTTTTAGATACGACCATAACACGTTCGTCGTTAACGATTTGATATCACATCAACAATTTTTCACAAGTTTTGCGTGTATTAAAGATAATCTAGTGTTAATAAAATAGTTTGTAAAATAATATTGTCATAAAATAAAATAGAGCTTACAGTTCATTCAACTTTTAATATGACTTCAATTTTTAGTTAAAAAAAAATTTTTCTCTCAATTCTTAAATACATATACTTTTAAGTAAATGGTTCGTTTTGACCTACTTTTTGTGCTAAGATGCAACAACTCCATTGAAACGAATTTATTCTTTTTTATTTTCTTCCTCGGAACGGATTACTCTAGCCTTTTTATAAAGACTTTACGAACAAGTAGGTACAACTTAATATTTTAAAGTTTAAATGAAAATAATTTATTACATGAAATAATGGGATTAATTAAAAGATAATTTATTTACATTGTAACTTTTAATCTAATTTCAAACAACTTAACTTCATTCTCCAGTTAAGCAAATTTATTATACAATTAAAAAATACGATGCTTATGCTTGCTCATCATTAAAATTGGTTATTATATTAAACATATTAATTTGGCAAGATAATTAATGAAGAATAATACAAGTTTTTAGTAAATTTAGTATTAACTAAATTAAGATAGATCAATAAATATAATGTATCTAAATATGTACATATAAGCTACAAAAATAAATTTTACGTTCTATTCTTATACAGATCGCTTATAATCTTCATTATCAATCAGATCACAAGTATCGATTGCATTACTTAATTGAAATAGCGACCTTCATCAAAGATTACTATTCTCTTCTCGAGACTCGCCATTCTCAATCTTCTTACTCGCGACGTCATTGCTCGTTGTCATTTCAAAAGAGATTTCCTTTTTCGGTAAATAACTAAAATAAAAAAAGTCACTGTCAATACAATTAACAAAAATCACTAAACCACACAAAATAAAAGCAAGAAACTACAATAACAATAAAAAAGTCTAAATTTACAAACACAAACACCAAAATCAACTCACTCTCGAATAATCGGCGACACATAAGCCGGATTAACACCAGCCGCCTCCTTCACCTCTCCGGTAAAGTAGCTCGTAACCACAGCCACCAGCACCGTAACCACGCTCCCAATCAGCGTAAAGTACAAAATCGCAATTCTAAAAACAAACATAGGCTCCTCGTCTTGCGTCAACGGTGGCAAAGTGGTTACCTCCTGAGCCTGCACCGTCTCGTTCAGCGGATATGGACAATTAGCCACAGACGTGGGCAGATGCGGATTTCGGATGTGCTTGTGGGCGATGTGCCACTGGGTGCCGCCGACGAGATAGGCCATGAAGATCAGGGAGACGCTGGCACCGGTGATGGCTCCTTTACGGCCCACCCAGGGCACAAGCATACCGAGGATGAAGAGGCCGAGGAGCGGACCTTCAGTCGCGCTGTTCAGGCCGTAGGCCATCTCGAAGACGGTGCCGAGGCGCTCGATTACGAAGATCTGGCCGATGGTGATGAAGCCGATAGTTACGGATATTACCTGTGGGGTAGTAAGGTTGATTATGGCGGTGGTTTTTTTTT
>JAPYZA010016290.1:0-11579 GCA_030522685.1 Eupelmus azureus
GTGTGTGTGTGTGTCTGGGTATCCATGCGATTGATAGTGTGGGTGTGTGTATAGGTATGGATCGAGTGACGATCTTCTGGACTTTTTTTATTTTTAATCGTCAAACGCTGTCTGCAAGTGTCTAATTCGCGAGACAGCGAGAGTATGAAATTAGTGGGAGAGACGCTTTGGAGTAATGAAGAAATTAATATAGGCTTAAAATGCAAATGAAGAAAGGCTTTGCATTATGCGCATGTATGCAGAGCGCGTCGCGGGCTAAGGAACTCTCGAGTGCATTGTGTGTACGCACACGCGAGCCCAGCGCCATATTCAGTGACGTCAGGCCTGTATCGACGTCTGCTTTTAACGCCGAGGACTATATAAGTGACAGCGCACCCTCCTTTGGTGGTATATATATGCACGTTTGTATTAGCTAAGGCAAATACGGCTACAAATGTTTTCGATTTCTCGGAATTCTTTACGGATAAACGTCTGTATTGTATCGTCAGTTGAAACTACCTCGACTATTTATTCTCAATCGAAGATTTCAATGCAGTAATTTTGGCCCTTGGCCCAACGAAACGAAAATCACTCAATCCAAACCCTTCACTCGCGCACCGGCTCAAATCCTTCAGCGTAATGCTCACCCATGCGCTCCTACACGAAAGCCATGCCCGCAAGCTCAGCCACCCACAATCCCCAGCCCGTCCACTCTCTAACCGTCATTACTTCATTAAAAAAATAAGTCCCGCAGCGCTCGCCTATTATTTCATTAACGCCGCGCGCGCGGATCCCTCTCTTTCCCCAGCTACATACGTGCAAGCGCGCATATACGTCTCGGTCCGCAGCGCTAAGCCCCGCGCGCGCAATTCAATAACCCAGCTGCGCGCGCGCGAGAGGCCCGAAGGAGGCGAATGCACTCCGAGCGTAATGAGCGTCGCGACAATGCACGCACGTATACACGCGCACGCACGTACACAGACACGTGGCCGCGCGAAGCGTATTAACTTACACGCGAGCTGTGTGGAGCCCGCGTGAGCCGAGCGAAATTTCTGAATTAGCGCCTGCGCTTCGAGTGTGGGTGAGGCTTTATTTCCTATGTGCTGGTGGTGTGCGGAAGGTGTAAGAGCGGTCGGTGTTTTTTCTTTTTACTTGGAGGAGGCAATTTTTTAGGACGGGGAGGGGGGTTTATTAAGTAAGAAATTGACTAATTAGGGTAATTCGCGTTTGGGAAATGTTAGGAATGAAGACGTTTAGGCTTAAGGCAAAGTGTTGCGTGGACGTGAAGGTAAAACAGTATAAACGGTCTCTTTGAAGCCCGCTCGAGCTTCGAAAATTGTATAAATTGGACGAATGTGGTATTAAGTGTTTCAGGGCCCTTTGAAAGTATCGCGCATCGGGCAATCTATCCCGAGGAACCGCAACAAATTGAAAGATCAAGAGCGATAGTAAAATAAATTAACTCGCCCCGGCTTTTTATCTTAAACTTTATGCCCTCGAGCGTAAAAAGAAGCGCGACTAATTTATCAAACTCTCCCCGCGGTAAAAAGATCCGGAAAACAAATGCACTCGGCTACCTGAACCTAAGCCGCAGCCAATCTCTATCAACTATTATTAGATACGGGCGAACGATCAGCGCTTGTCGATCGGCAACGCGGATAACAACGCGTCCCTTCCCCTATCCGCGCGCTTTTTCCGGCCTCTCTTATAATTGGTCAATCAGCCTTTCTCGCACGAGCCCACCTCGGCACACACACACACACGCACGCACATATGCTTATGCATCGCGCGCGGCCAGCGGGAGAGAATAAACTCACTTTTACGATAGCCCTATAAAAATCTCGTAATTAGATTTCGGAGCTAATTTCCTGGCGCGGGGAGCTCCGGCCGGCCTTCTTTAGAATTGCAAAGGGGGAGCGCCTATCTCCTCCTCTACGCGCCCTTTTCTCGCTTCTTTTTCTGTGAGGCCGGAGTTCTTTTTTTTGCTTTCTTTCGGAGGGAATAGTCTATAAAGTCTTTTGACGCGAGCGCGATGCGGAGAGTGCAAACAGGCCCGCGGCGCTGTTTTTGGAGCGCGGTGTCTTCTGTGGATCGCTCGAAGTGTGAATTTTAATTATGTTGTTATGGCGGTGCTGGTTATGACGCGGACTCGCCCTTTTTTTTTAAGGGGCGAGTTCGGTGTCTGGAAATCGATTTTAATCTGGAATCGGCCAAGTGCAAATTGTTGCCTGCTTGCTTTTGTAATTTCGGTTTTGGAAATTTAAAATGTCTCGAGTATTTGCAGTGCTATTAAAGTTAATAATTTGCATAAAATTATATTAGTTAAATCATAAAATTTAATTCTGCACTCTTTATATTTGAACTAGTGTAATCTACATTTTTATGTACGTATTGACGTATTATAATTTTTAGTTGTCTAAGTCCAAGTCTTAAGTAGACAATGTAGAAAAATATATACTGTAATAAAAAGTAAGAAAAAAATAAAGTCCTGTATATAAATGAAAAAAAAGAAAATAAATTTAATAAAAATAATTAAATTAATTTAAAATAAAATAAAATAAATAAAGCATAATTGAATTAAAGGAAACTATAAATATAAAATTAATTCATCTTTATTTACATAGTACAAGTCCTAATTAATACCGAACTAGCTTTCCATATTGTTAATGTAATAATATCAGTTAATTCGATTTTTATTTTTGTTAAAGCTAGTTTATACACCAAAAAATCTTAAAGATAACACCTTTTATACATTACAATTGCTATCTGATGCGTGACAATAGCTGTCACAACTCAATAAATAATTTATTCATTCAAATTTAGAAAGCACCTCATCACATGTGCTTAATTGCATGCTACATCCAGCCATTTGCAATCACACGCCGATTTGGGGTCATTTCATCATCATTCATTACTATCAGTATCTCATTAAACTACTGTCAAAGCATTTCTCCCTTTATTTCCAACATTTCGATCTCCTCCAAAACCACTTTCAATTCCTCCAAGACTAAAACCCATCGCATACCTCTCACCGACAATCCCACATACCCAGACAACCCCCGCGAACCCACGCTCCCCCCACTCGGCGCATGCGCGCGCTCAGATCGCGATTATCGCTCGCTCCTCTCATCCATTCCACCGCGATATACAACACCGATCATCAAAAGCAGAAAAGAGAGGGGGGGGATATAGCAGTCGCGCTAGGTCGCGCCTAGCCTGCAGTGGTGGGGAGACTCGCGCCCGATAAAAAGTGGGAGGCAGGCGCTCTCCGATTGGCCGCCCCTCCATTACCCGCTCTCGGCCACGCCCACCTTTATTCGTCGCGCGTGCTGTCTGCTTTGCCCCGCGGCGCGTGCGCGCTCGCTTTTTTCTCGGGTTTTTCTTTTCCGCGGCTCTGCCTCCGCTTGTTTGCCCTGCGATTTGACACGTTGATAAATGCGCCTTCGACGCTGTAGGGCACCGGGTGGAGGGGGAGCTCATTAATATTGCGATTCTCGTCGCGATATTTATTGCCGGTCTTTATTTCAGCTACGGAGTGACTTATTGTTTTTTGGTCTTGGAGAAGGGAGGTATTTAGCGGTCGGGAATTTTTGTTTGGGGAGGTTTGATGAATGGTCTGTTGCTGGTTGATTGGTACTTTAATGTGAGTGGATGGGAAATTTGGAATGGAGGAGCCTGACTGTAATTAGTAAATATACTTATTGCAAAGGTAAAAAGTTTACATATTATTATTATTATTTTTTTAAATAAATACAAGTGATCATATATTTTATTAACATTAATTATATTATTTTATCACAAGACATATATTTTTAGCTCAAAAATTAGATTTTTACAGACAATAAATACAATATCTCTTTCATCCTCCGAACAATAAAAAAATTTCCAATTCGAAAAAAAAACGTCACGCCGCATATTACGCCGACCACAACCTTATCGTCAACGTCGCATCTCACCTCGCAGACGCCCAAGGCCGTACTCATCCCATTCAGCAAACCCGCTTGTAACCTCCAACGCGAAACAATACATCGCTCGCGAGAGCGCAGACGTAGACACACAAACATAGCCACACATGCGCGCACACCGACATACCCTCGCAGCGCTCCGGCTTAAAATAAATGCCTCCGCTCCGAGTCCCCGACCTACTCCAACGATGTGGCACGCAGATGCACGAAATCGCGAGCGCATCTGCAGGTGGCATTATAAATCGCGAGTTACAATTTTACGCCGATGCGGCAGGATAAGGATCGATGCGCGATGTATTTTCGCGATGATCGCTCGCGTGAGGAGAATCGCTTTGAGATATCTACTCTTCTTGGCTTTGAGAGACGAGATATCGTTCCGTAGAATTATGGGGTGTGTGTGCGGGGACTGAGAAATGATGGAGATAGGCGGTTTTGCGGAACGGAGCGTTTGGGTTGATTTGGTAATTAGACACTCTGGTTATCGTTGTGATGAATAAATCAGGCTGCCGTAATTGGCTGTTCGAAGGCTATTCTTTATATTAATTTTCCAAACGAGAATAATTACCTCCAATATTCATATCCGTGATTAGCCGAATATTCCGTCCCTGGTGTAGAACGAAAACGTGCCTACCTAGTAACAAAAACTCGGCCAAACAATCTCCCGACAATATTCCGCACGCCCGTCGAAGGCCGCCGCTCTATACCCACAACACAAGCCCAACCATACACACGTACACACATACAGCCATCGCCGAGGGCTTAAAAAACGCTAATGCAAAAGCGCGATACTCGTGAACGCGATCGAGTCCAAAGCTTTTTCGTCCGCGCTTCGCGTGTTTAATAATTCGCAAGAAAGTTACCATTGCTAATTCACCTCCCTCCCTGGGGCGCCGTATACATAGCATTGCGACGTGTATGAGCATTCCGGAGCACTGGAAGCCCCTAGGCAATGGAGCGCGTCATTGTATGGTTTGTTCAGGGTTGCCACAATTATCGTACACATAGCAAGCAAGTCCCCTTCAGACAGGGTGGGGTGTAAAGTTTTTGCCAAAGGAAGAACGTTAATCTGGCCGCTTGGATATTGTTAATTTGCGTTGCCTCGAGATGGACTTTCACTGGGCGATTTGCTTTTTACGAGATTCGCGCCGAGTTATTCGCGTGCACATTTTAAATGTAGATTTAAACGCTCGCTACATAGCCAGGGGAATGGGATTATATTTTCCGTAGTGAGCGCGGGCTGTGTTTCTGGATTTCCGCGAGCTGAATCTTAAGAGCCGATTGGCATTTTGTCGTTATGCAATTATTCCGTGGCCTCTCGTGCGTTGCCAGAACGACGCGATTGTCACGCTACATCGCGCTTCGAGTTGTTGTTTTTTTTTCTGAGAGATTGTTCGTTGGTAAGATTCTAAGCGAGGCGTCGGGCTAATTTTTCTTGATTTACGATCTCGAACGATAAAAGTTCCGAGGCGAACTTTGGTGCTTTAATGCATGCAATTATGAAAATAATTACTTTTCTTGAATAAAGTAGTTTCTCGCGTGAAAAGAGATCTCGATCGTTAACAATCAATTAACAAAACGTTAAAACACCATGCAAAAGCAATCACTTCCAAAAGCATCCAGCCAGAAAATCGGCCACTGTGACAAACACCTCGGCCCTATCCCCAAGAAGCCATAATACCCATATACCTGCGGCTCAGCTAGAACACGATCGTTTCCCTCTTCAAACACCACAACTCTCCGGAAGAGTATCGGAAAAACTAGAGAAGCAGCCGAGAGCGGAGCAGCGTGAAAATCGGCTTAAACGCCGCACAGAGCCAGGGGGCCCCCCAAGGAGTGGACCCTCGAAAACGGTCCATTATAAGCTTGGCGGCTCGCGTGGCCCTAGTCTACCTGCGTCGTTGAGTTTTCAGGGAGAGTGGTAGCTCCCTGGGCTCGGTGTTTTGCTTGGGACGTAAATGGCTGGACATTGTTCAGGGGCGCCGCGCTTTGAAGGGTGTCGGAACGATTTTGTAGGGCTAATTTTCGGTGATTGAAGGTGTGGGATTTGGTTTATTTTCGTAAAAGGACTAAAGCTACAGATGTATCAAGAAAAAATCAACATTACCATTATTATAACCTCAGGCAGTCGCGAATGACACATATTTTCAAGCCAATAACACACATTATTCCAAAGTAAAAATAAAATTTTTAAAGATCTCAAACGAGCAACACATACATATCACGACAAACATACGCAAAACCCTCTCTCTTACTCCAATCCTCGCTCTCCTCCAAAAACGTCGCGCTCTTAAATGAAAAACCCGTTCCTCGATTCTCGCTCTCTCGCGTGCTCCGTTTACTTAGGACGAGCCGCTTTATTATGTTCAGAGCCGAGACTCTCCTTCTCTCTCTCACACGAAAGTCAAATATCGCGCTCGTATTAACGATTTCCTCCTCTGGCGTGCATTAGCCTCGAGAGTTTTGGGTCCCTCTCGTTCTCGAGGGCGTCTCATTCCTCTCTTTTTCTTTTCGAGCGAGGCGTTTTGATGATTCGCCGCGATGATTGTATTAGCCGCCCGACGCTGCGGTGGGTAGAGTTTGGTTGGATCAAGGAAAACATAGGAACGAAGTGAGAGAGAGAGTTGGGTGTTTGAAGTGACATATTAGGTTGGATGAGAGGTTTGATGATGGTGATTTGGACGTGTTTTCAGGTTGGATTTTGTGAGCGAGCTTGTTAATTATTGGGGATCGGTGCGTTTGAAAAGTCAGCTGTTTATCGGAGTTTTAGCTTTTTCTGGAGTTTTTTGGCGAGCTGGAGGTAAATTAGGTTCGATATTTCCATTTAATTGGTAGACGTGAATTACTTTTCTATAAGCATGTAAGTTTTTGCTCGGACTTATTAAGTGTGACCTGATTGCATCAAGAAAGTTACAAAATATAATTATAATTCATACATTGTACATTTCGACTTAATAGAAACTATTCATTCTCCCAAACTATCAGACATACTCAACAAATTTTTCAAAAACTTTCTTCACTCTCTCACCCTCATTAATTAACACTAACTATCCCAACCGATCTTCCCAAAGCAACGCAAACACATCTCACCACCAGTGTAATTTTTCCATTAAAAAAAACCCTCTCCCCCAATGAATCCAGAAAAAAAAGAGCGAGAAAAAAGGTCGGGTCAGCGACGTTTGTTGACTTTTCGGTTTCGCTCCGAGTCGAGAGCCCCGCGGGGGTCATCGACTCGCTCAGGCACGACGTCGGCTTTACCTGCCTGATATATCTATACTCACATGTGTGTACAAGCACTGGGCCAGATATATACGGCGAGCTCCGGCTTTTTGGGATCGAGAAAGGCGCCCGGATTGACTTTGCACTCTGTACTCGTTTTTTCTCGGAAAGCGAGATTCGTGTAGGGCCGCTTATACTTGTTTGGATGGCTCGCGGCTTTTTGGTTGGTTTATTTTTTAGCGCTGCTTGATTGTGGCGATCGGTAAAGGGTCGAGGTTTTTCGGTTTATTTGAGTTGGGAGGCTTTTCGGCTGAAATTTTTAGAAACTTTTTTAGCTTTGTAAATAATTAGGGTTGTTTGGGAATGTTCCGATCGATCTGATTGTTAAACAATTCGTATACGTGAGTTTTTGAAAGCAAGTTGGCTAATAAAATGAAAATAAATGTTTTAACGAGATACTTGAAAGTAACTAGAGTCTACATTGCTCATTACGCGTAATTACTGGTAGTTCGTGGAATAAACGTAAAAGCAGCCGAATGGGATGTGAGATATATGAGTTACTTTCAATGAGATTTATTTAAACGAGAAATTCTTCGATTTCACGTCGTAAAAATGTCAAGTACGTGAGAATCCGTCGCGGATATTCCGGGATTGAATAACGAGGCGCGCATGTCACATTAACTGCTTGATCCTGACAAACAGATCGGTACCGCTATATGGTTCCTTCTTGATATTCGTGGAATGTTCGAGTATCGTCAATTTGCACGTCTTTACCGCGTTCGTTACACACGTGTATTTGAATTGTGTAATTTTTATCTTGAATTTAAAATTTTTAAGTTAAAATTCAATTGTTTTGTGAAATAAAAGAATCGAGTTTATCGTTATGTGTTACAGAAATAAATTGTTTTAGTTTAATTTGTAATGTATAATCAAGTAAATTTTCTAATTTTAGACTGTACTTATATAGGTATGAATGAATTAACTATTAAGTTTAATTTGTTGCTTGACACTAAAATTAGCTCGTGATAAATTTTGCAAAAACTGCACGTTTTCGAAAATTTGAAAAAATGTAATAGATAAATAATTCATGTTTTGTGTAAATTTAACATTGTTCAGCTTTAACGAGTACACGTGTGTAAATTATTAGTCAGTCTCGAACAATTTTGTTGCTTTCACGTTAAAAAAAGCTATTTTGAAAGTAACCAGGACATAAAATTTTTGCATTTACTATTTATGACGAACAAAGAATTTTCATAACAATAAAGTAAACATTATTATTTTTAAAATTCATTCCCTCTACTTTGTAACATTTAAATTCCTAATATATTATTTCTATTAAACTCTTTATTAATTATCAATAAATAATTACCAACCTCGCAAAAAACCTAAAATTCTAAATATTCATACCTGCTCCATTTTCCAGCAATTATCAGCACCCCCCAACAAAGAAAAATCCATGAAACCGCAAGCGATAAATACGAACCATATGGTTTTCCCGCTTACGCTCGAGGAAAAATCGGCATTCCACCCTTTTTATATCCCCTACGCGCATAACCCAAGCGCGCAGCAGAGCGAATTACCATCGTCGCGGGGCAGCGGAGAAAAAAAGGCCGATTTTTTCCAATTCCAGGCGGCGGCCGCTCAATTATCCGCCGGCGTATAATGGATACAACTATCATTTTCCCCCCTTGTAAAAGCGCGATTAATAATCGGTCCGCGCTCGCCTTGTCCTCGATATATCGGGCCTCCCCTTCTCCCGTTTTTTTTTCCTTCACCACGCTCGGCGATATGTAGCGCAGAGAGCGAGCTGCATTGTTATTCATGGCTTTGATGATAATTGCCGGCGAACGCGATGATTGTCGGGCTAAAGTCGCCGGCTGCCAATGGCCTTTTGCGCCGGCTATGTGGCGATATTGCGAGAAAGAGTCGGCGAGATCGAGAGAGGGGGAGGGCTGGGTATGTATAGGTGGCTTACGCAAGGGCGACGGTTCCGTTTGGTTGATCGCTTCTTGGGAGTTGGATGGGTGTTGGGAGTGTGGAGGATGGAGATTTGGAAGGTCGGTGGGATAGGGTTGGGGGAGAGGGGAAATTGAGGAGGATTAGCGGGAAGTTTTTTGGGTGGTATCTGGATTTGATGATGGATAAGTGATGTACATTAATTGAAATGTAAATATGCACTTATTTACTGATTTAAATCGATAATGATTAATATAATTCAGATGAATAATACGTATATATGATTATATCCAAAAGAAGTATTACTAACGATTTATACTTTAAATAATGTCATAATTTAGAACAAGTTTTGTCATCAAAATTACTAAAAATAAAAAATTGCTAAACTTTAAATTAATTGCTTATAAAGTTATCAATATGGAAAAAAAGTAAAAATAAAAATTTGATGATATAATCGATAGGAATATGTCTAAAAATTATAGTATCTACCAAGTTGCTGACGATAATTACACGATACTGATACTTGCAAAATCGAATTCATTGCATTTTCTCCTAAAGCAGCCATCAATTTATAATATATGTGAGAATAAAATCGACAGAACGGACATTTTTGCGAGAAAGGCCGCCACGTAGTTTATTTACGATGTTTTTATTCGTATTTTGTAAAAGTACTTATTTGAAGAAATATGCAATTTCTATAAAAAGAGCATAAAATAGTTTTGAGGTTGATACCAACAATTAAATCAGCGTGGGAAATTTCACTAACAATTTTCTAAATTGTCCTATATGCATGCGCTAAATAATTAGACTTTTATAAAAACGTAACGACCGTCGCCGCGACTTTAAATAATAGATATAGAAGCTTTGCATTCGAGTAATTGCATATAATCAACATTTTGAAAATTGCGTCATCACTGCCAAAGCTCGCGATTAGCCCCAAATCACGAAAATTACTTAATCTCCTTAATTTTTAATGTGCACAATCTAGCATCGAAATTTCAGGTTCGAAAACGTTAATAAGCCAACATTTGCATAACCAAACATTGATTTCCCAGCAGCCTCTACCACTCCCTCTAAACATAACCGATACAACCATCCCATCCAAACCGATCAAAAACTCCAATACCGATCAAGAAGACTCACAAACGTACGATCGATCGCTTACCTTGCCCAACGGCGCCGTCAGAACAATTTTTACGCAAGCATAGCCGTGCTTTTAATACCGCGAAACTACACACACACACAGAGGCCGAACAGTGTCATAACGGCGCTGCACGTATCATTACGCGGCCGGTGCGCTGCTGCCTAGATAACGTTGCCGCAATCGACGCAATTATATTTTTACGATCCGAGCAGCCAAGGCCTCTATTCCGCGACTATTTAATGCACGCCGCCTCTCGGGGAAACTGTATGTGTGTGTGTGAGTGTGTGTGTGTGCGCGCGTGGCGCGGTGCCGATCGGCTCGGAATATAACCTAAATACTTGGATATTAAAATTGCAAGAGAGAGACCGGCTAGGAGAGAGGTGCACGAGAGCGCCGCACGTTTCGCATCGAGGCGAAAGATACCGATTTGGGCTGACATTTTTGTTGTCGGTTTTTTCCTGTCGTTCTGAAGAGGTGTTTTTGTCGTGGAGCGAGTGTTTTTTCCTTTCGGGGTGTTAAACTCGTTTTTTACAGCTGTAATTATAAGCATAATTCAGATTTTCAAAAATTTTGTAATAAAAATGCCGATCGTTAATTCCAGCTTCGATCTCGCCGCGCGCGCAACGCCGCGACGCCAAAGGTAAACAAATCCCGCCCTCGAAATTACAGAGTCGCATTTGCCTCGCGCGCCACAGCTAATTACTCGGCCTTTTATAGCGGCGAGCTCGAGAGGTGAAAATGACTGTCGGTTATAGTGTAATTCGCGGATCCCAGGAAACGCCATTGGCATGTACACGGGGCGCGTAAACGAGGCCGTATGATAAATACACCGGCCGGTCGCGCGCGCGCGACTCCTGCTTTCCCGATGAACTCTGCAATTACTGTCCGCTGCTATTCGCTGTGCCGGTGGGCTTTTAGCGCGATTAAAGGAATTTGCGATTGGATACCGATTTTTTGAGGGGCTGAGATCGGTATTGTATTAGTAGAGAAAATTTTGATTAGTCTGAATTGAAGATTAAATTAACTCTAATCAGAGTTGGTTGTCTAACGTAGGTTGTCTAATTATTAATATATAGCTGTAGTTGTCAGTTTTTAACTATTAGGGCCTAACAGAATTTAAATGATTAGCCTATAACTAATTATTTTTCTATTCGGGTTTACTATCCTTACTTAGCTTTTTTTCATAGAAGCGAAAACATCAAAAAATCCACTCGCCTATACAATTATCCCTTAATTCCAAGCGTCCGCATGCAAAACCGGCACACCAAGATAATACGATAACCGTAGCTCCCTCGCATAGTAAACCCGGGGCTTATTAA
>JAPYZA010016302.1:0-11458 GCA_030522685.1 Eupelmus azureus
ATATATATGCAGGTATTATTTTTTTAGTTACTGACCTGTTAGTCCATGTAGAAATATAACGAAAATAATAGTATAATGCTTTTGACTACTGTTTTCTCAAATACCAAAGACTTAAAATTTAATGATTACTTAATCAAAAATTTACTTATCAATTGCTCTCGATTCACCCAGTGCATCAAAAACTTCAATCACCCACTAAACACCGAATCCCACAATTGCATAATGATCAGCTCGAGCCGTAACCTACTCGTGAAACTCACCCGCGCCGATCCACCCAAAATCAACTTACCAGGCCAACGGGCCGAGAAACAAAGTCAGCCAGCCGCCGTTACGCCAATCCAATCAATCCGACGATAAAGCAATTCCGCGACGCGCGCTCCCGACACCCGAGCAGGCCTCAAAGCCAGCTCTCTCCAAAGCCAAAAAAAAGGACAATAAAAGCAGCTTCGCCCTATGCGTATATACGCGCGGCGGCGCCAAACCACCGAGACAAGTGCGCGCGTGCCTGGCGCGTTAATCGTCGGCGTCTCGGGCGCAAAATTCAGTTGTCTCCGCTCCCCTCTCAGGGGACGACAGTCAAGTGCGTGAGCTACTCCGCTGGGGTCGGGAGAAGCGCGAGCGGATGTGCTGCGGGTGTATGGCTGGCTCTTTCTCAGGGGCGGCATTGGAAATGGGGAAAACATTTACTGGTTCGAGGGCTGCTGTGTAAGGGGGAGGGTTGGTTTCGTGGGGAAATTGAAAATAACAATTTTTTAGGTGAGATGTAGGATGGATGTAAATACTCTGTCCTTTTCGATATTCGGTGTGTGTCAAATGTGGGACCCTGTGCGTGTATATGAATGTATTTGAATTTTATGGTTTGGAAATGATTTTTTAACGAACGTCTAATCGTGCTCGCATATATCACTTATAATAAAATATAAAATTAAAAATAATAAACATATCGAAAGACTTAAACAAAGTAGCAGCAACCACGCAAGAACCAAGGCCCACGAAATTCAAAACCAAAAACCATAAAAACTCCTCTCGCTAAAATTAAAGCTCTCCCATTCCTCAGCCAAAACGCGAGGAAACTCGCAGCCTCCCAGAAAAAGGGGAGGGAGCCAGGGGGGGATCCAAGGCAGCAGCAGCGCCGGTAGACTCGCTCTCGTGCAAAAGTCAAGGGATGAGAGAGCGAGCGCGCGCGCAGCGACGGCTCGATATACACAGGGGGCCCATGTATACAGCGTCCCTCGAGCTGGCTCCGGCTCCGGCGCTCGCTCCGGTAATTGCGCTCTATGTAGATCCACTTACAGTGATTAAAAACTGTCCTGCTGAGCATCATCTCGCTCTCTCCGTTCTCGCGCACTGTTCTAGGGGGATGATGGCGCTGTTCTGCGCCGCGCTGCAATTTTCTCCGGTAAGAGAGAGAGAGAGAGAGGTTGGATAAGGCGATTCTAATTATGTGCGGGGGTGATGGATGTCGGGGCGAGGTGTGCGTAAGGCTAGCTATGCGGATCTGGATTTTTTGGGATTTTGGCTGGGAGGGTGTGGATTGGTGTGGTTTTTGGGTTTTTTGGTAGTGTGGTAGCGATGGGTGTGTGGAATTGACAGGGTTGTAAATGGTTTATTGCATGATTAACATATTTTTGCACTGTTTAAATTATGTAAATGGAACATGGGTCAAAATTGGTATAGTTTTATTTTCTAGAAATTTCGCTACTGATGAGCAGACTAATTTGCCGGAAGAGCAAACTACTTTGCAAGATTAGCAAACTGTTTTGTTTGATTGGCGACGACTTCTGGCTAAAACAGTGATTTTCGTTTCGCTGGTCCGACGTTCTAATAACGTAATTACGATTTTCGGGAACATATACTACAATCTATCTCTTTTCTCGCAATCTTTATTACATACTTACTTGCGTTCATTGCTAACATAAGATATTCTTTTAAGAGAGCTGAAAAAGTCGTTAGCTTTTACTTCTCTTTTAAACCAAATTAAAATATTATGCAAACAATCCCTACGCAAACTCAAATCTTTACAACAAATAAAACAAAACTCAAGAAAAAAAAGCATAACCTTGTAAACAAAATTTCTCCCCCCAAAAACAAAACCCACTCCACCCGCCCAAAATCCAACCCAGCAAGCCTCGCTCTCCCGCTCCATACGGTCAGACAGCCCGGCTCCGCTCGCAGCAAACTTCTCAAGCAAATTTCCCTCTTGCATCCAATTCCGAAATCCTCGCGCAAACAAAAAAACTCCTCCGAAGAACGCGCTCTCTCCGACATAAAGAAATCGCATCCAATTCGGCCGGAAGCTCTCATAGCTCTCTCTCTTTCTCTCTCTACGAGGACGACTTGACCGTTGCTCGCAATCGTCTCGATTGCTCCGCGCTAGCTCCTATAGCCCAAAGTCCTCCTCTATCCTTAATTGGATTGATGCTGCCGGGAGGGGGGTGGCAGCCATTGAAATCTGGCGCGCTGCCGGCCAATTTGTTAATTGCCCAGCCGCCGCCGCCGTCCGATGACGAGTCTCTAGGTCACAAGGACCTCGGCGAATTATCGCCGTTTCGCTTTTGCCGTCGAGCAGGAAGAGGGGTTTTTTCCTCGCGATCTTTGTTATTCGCGCCTTGTTTTTGCAAAGTTCGCAAGTGTCAAGGGGCGCGGGAGAGGATTTCGAAGTTCGGGAGGATTTGGAAGTTTGTTTGGGTGAGATAACGGAGCGATGGTAATGGTGATTGGATGTAAGTAGTTGGGATAATGAGACGCGAATGAGAGGGGCTCTTTTGGGCGCTGAAAATGTGTGACGCTTTTCTGATTTTAATAATTAAGTTTTATTCGTATTTACGTTTCGGCGTTTGTTGGATGAGAAGCTTTAGTAACTGTGATTTCACAGTGTATGGGAGCTTGAGAAAGACTTCCGTTCAATGTTTTTAATCACAATATAAAATGATTTTTATCTATGATCAAACTAAAATAAAAATTCTAAATTATTATCATAAATTTAAATCTTTTCTATTATAATTTATTTATTAAAATATTAAAATAAAAGTTGTTTGGTGTACAAGGAAGAAATTTCAAATTTTGAAACATTATTAAACTACAAAACAAAGTTTTCAATATTTTATTTCTTTACTTTATTAATAAAAAGACTTCATCTGCAAGTCGTGGATTTCAGTGAAACTTTGCAAAATGATTCTTTAGCCCAAAATATGAAACATATGTTCTGGCATTTTTCTCGATGGACCCTGGAGACCCAAATATGGCCCATTTAATTATAACAGACCCGAACACACTGTTTGATTTCAATCTTTGCAACTTGGGCAAGATATGTAGTAGATTTTGATTTAAAAATAGTTATTTAAGCTATCTAAAAATTGACAAAACATTGTATAAAAAGCTATAAACAATCAAACGTCAAACAAAATTTTTCCATTACAATCTTCTTTTTAAACAATGATTTTTTTACAAGGCGATAACATAATGGATTGGCGGTTTGAGAAGAAGCTGATGTTATACAATTTTTCATTTGTATGTACGTACAAATTTCTACTGAAAAGAGATTGATAACATTTTATAACTTGATTGCTGTGACTAAGTCAGAATTCAATCTGATAGGTATGATGCGATTTTTAAAAGATACTGATCACGAATACACTATTCTTGCCCAATCTCCATTATTCTCCACTTTTCTTTATTATAATTCTTATTATGATTCTTTATAGATGCCAATAAATACCATGTAAGTAGGTAATTAAATTTTTCCGAAAGCATATCTTCAGTCTATCAACCTTCACTCTACCAACTCCCCTTTTCTTCTTCACGTAAAACAAAGCTCCTAATCAACAAATCCGTCAAACCCCCTAAATATTCAAATCCCGCTCAATAATGAAATCGCCCTATTATCAATCCCCAGTCTCCTCCAACAGCACAAACCCATCAAAATCGCATATATACGTTCTTATCGATCGCACACACTCCTCCGAATTCTGCACGAGCTCCGTTTCCCGTCGCATGCGATCGCCGGCACCTGATTAATCTTTGAAGCGCGAAAGTCACACTTGTCGCGCGCTATCCTCTTCTGAATAATCCCGGCAAAATCGTCGCAGAAACACACACACACACACATACGCGCGAGCTGCTTAATCGAATTAAGCCCCGAACAGATGTAGCGGGCTTAATAATCGCGCTGCTGCTCCATTACAAAATAATGTCCTGTCATCTTGTCGCGGCGCGCGCTCGCGCACCCCCTGAATATTTAGGGTAGCTCGTGTGTATGTGTGGGGTATGGTTCTGAAGTGGATGCATCGTTTATCGTGACGCGAGGTGAATTAAAATTCATGGAGGTGTTAATGTCTGTTTAATGGGGCTGCTGGCTTTTGATGAGATTTGACGAGTTTTTTTGGTCGTTCGGTGTGGTGATGATGTTGGGCTGTTAAGCTGATGAAGTATTCTATAATTTGTAAATAAGGCTGCCTCGCTCGGCATTATGTATAAGTAGCGCCAGATATAATTAAGCTATTGGCACTCTACGTTGGAACCATACACGTTGCTACCCGAAAAAACACTTATGATTAAGTTGTTTGTACTTTTTTATAATTAAATGTATTGTGATTAGATAATCAAAAATTTTTTGGTTTGAAATCAATACTTAACTTCGAAACGACCTCTAGATAAAAACTACAATTAATTCTGGTTTGCAGATTTTCGAAAATGATTAGATGCATATTCTTTCTCGTGTTGATTTGACAATTATTTGCGGAGATATAAAGTTTTTAAGTCTGCGAGACATCACGAGTGCTTATAAACGCTTATAACCATTGTATAATGAGAAAACACTTCATGGAAAATCCAAACTGTCAAAAACAATGAAAGTCAAGCAACCCTAATGTTATTTAAAAAGAAAATGAATGGACGAATAATTACAATTCATTAAATTACCAAATGCTCCTAATAAAAACTATATCGTTAATATGCAAACCGATAAACAAAAACCAACTCGTTAGATGAGGCATCTACCGTGTACAAGGAATAAAAGTTAAATCAAAGCAAACGGCTGATTTCGCGGTTAGTCAAATGAGTAAACAACGAATTCGGAAATCACTGAATACTCTCGAACATCCCCGGAATTCCTAATGGCGCACACCGACGAGCGAATACTGATAAGGTTTATGATGCCTCGATGGACTGGCTACTGTGTTTTGTGTACTCGTACGGATTTTCCTTCAGTAAATCTTTACTGTTTTCCTTTCTTTTACTTTTCTCTGTATTGTGAAAGATTTGTATTTTTATCGTTAGTAAATCTTTTCAACAATTCAATTTATGTGATCAAAATTTTGAAATTGATTTTAAAATTGTAAATTATGATCAGTATGAGGATTTGTGGAATTAGATTAATCTCATCATATACTGATAATCGAAGTATCTTTCCAAGGTCTGATAAAATCGGATAAAAATATAGACAAATTACACATATATCACCCGATATGGGTATGAGGTATTTCACAATCTTATCAGATGTTTCCCATTGTCTTGAAATTTAAGTAGCATCATTTTAGAGTGTGTACCCAATAAGATATCTTTAATATACTTAAACCTGAAGAGGGCCGTGCTGATTATCATTGATATGACCTTCACTTTGTTAATTTAATTAATAAAAATAAAAAATTATGGTAAAGCCACTATAGCTTTTGTTAATAAACTAATTTCTAATTATATTAATTCTATTTATAATTTTTATAAGCGATCTATGAAAATGGATATATTAGACTATTTTTAATTATAACTTTCTACTTTCTACTTGTTGAAATAGTTTATTATGCTAACTTCTTCAGGAATAACTCTCGTATATTTCAATAAAGTAAAATAATGAATTTCTTGATAAAATAATGTAACACGCCTTTCAAAATAATAACAAAAGAACAAACGCAAATTCAGTGCAAAATATTGTGCTGGAAGAATCGTCGTGACAAGGTAATTATCATGCTTCAAGGATCGGACATGTGTCCAAATGTCGTGGGTCGTGGCTCGTGTAGCGCACATATGTCCCAGAATCGCACCCTGGTGATCGGATATCATTGTAAGAACTTGAATTCACTACGCCTTCGCTTATATTCATAAGAATCTATTATTGATACGGAGTTGAAAGCAGTCGATTGTATAAATTATAATACAATACCAAGTTTTTTTTTTGCTTATGGCAAAATGTATAAGTAATCTTTTAGATAGATGGAATAATTTCGAACTGTTCATCGATTTTGACGATTCGACAACTATCAATTATTCTACGAATCGACTTTTTAATCTACTAGGTTGCTACGCGCCCAGAGATTAGGTTTGTCATAAAAAATAAATAAAAATAATAAATAAAAGAAAGAAAGCACTTATCAATCAGATAACAAATTCATTTTATTTATTTATTTCCTCTAAATACAAGTTAACCCCTTATTTTTTAAATTTTTGTTTAATGATTAAACAGAGCCACATGTATACATCACATAACAGCAATTTCCATAGTTGAGAATAACAAAATCAATATTCCACCCAAGCATCTTTAACAAACAATTTCCTCGTTCCGCCAACCTTTCTCAACAACAAGCCTCCCTACCTCCCCAACCAAACTTCCCAGCGCGCACTTCCCGAAAACTTGCTCCTTTTTCCTCTAGTCCACTCCAACTTTCCCCGTCCTAAGTGAAAATTAATCCAGTTCGCCGATAATAGACAGCCGCGCACCAGCAGCAGGGGTCCAACTCTCTCTCTCTCTTACTCCCCGAGAAAAACTCCTCCCACCCTAATTACCGAGCATCTTAGCGCTCTCGCTTGTCGCCCGAAAATCCGCACACCCCCCGAGGAATCCGGTTTCCAAACCCGCCTCCTCAACCTGCGGCACGTACGCACATGCCGAGCCTCCGCCTGTGTGCCTCGGAGCGAAAAGTTCGGCACAATAGCCTCGGCAGATGTTGCGGCGTTTGCTTTGTGATGCTGCTGATGCTGCTGGGCGCGCGCTCTGGATCCCTCAGACGGCAGCGCCAGGCTGGAGGCCGCCGCGATTAAATATTTATCCGTCATCGCCGGGGACATCTGTCGAGTCTTTTGCGCCGTTACGTTTTTATCCCGAGGCCCGGCTGCCGTGGGGCTGGCTCCTCGCTATTTGTTCAACATTATGACGGGCGCGACGGAGGTGTGCGCTCGGACAAATAGCTTTGCACATGTTTCTGGATGGGTGTGCCATGGAAGGAAGAGAGGCGCCAGCAGGGTGGTTAGGTTGGGGGCGCCGAGGTTTGGTTTTGTTGTTGGATGTGCGGGGTGGAGGAGAGTCTTGGTCTTTTGCTGCGGGGGAGGACTGAAGAATGATGAAGTGGATTTGGCGTGCCTGACTTGTGGCAGGTTGGAGCCGTGTTGAAATGATCTTTTTTGGAAATTCGGGGGTTTTCTGATCGAGCTGGTTGTGATTGGTATTGATACAGGCTTGGTTGTGTTGTTTAGGTATGAATTTTCGATGAGTTTACATGAAGAGAAAATTAGAAATAAGTTAGAAAAAAAAAAATTAAATTAAATTAAGTGTGCACCTGTGATCTAATTTATCTCGGCATCAATTTTTAATCTATGAGAAAATATATTTTATTTTGAAATACTTGATGTAATCAGGAATTAGTATTATTATCTTGTCCTATGTGTACTTTGTGACTTATCAGCAATCAAATTATTTCAAGCATTTTTTTTATATCTAAATCTAAGTATGGTATCTCAAGTGCTCTTTTTTATTAATATCATCTTCAAAAACTTTAATCATTTCATTGAAAATCACAATTGATTCGGATTTTACAGTGATTCTACAAAATAAAATATTTGTTTGTCACCCAACGACTTTCAACTATTTTATAAGGTAAATCTCTATGATATCATATAAAATTTTGTTATTCATTTTCGAATACCCATCACAGAATTATTCTATTAAATATCTGAGCTAAAAAATCGATTGATAGCAGTAACTTTTATGAATTTAAATGTGTGGCAAACTGTCTTTTTTTAACACGATTTATCTTTTAAAGCGAATTTAGAGAATTCACTGATAAAGACACTTATATTGCAACAGAATTTGATTTTAATTTTTAAAACTACGTTTTTAAGTACACGCAAAAGTTTAAAAGTACCATATGCTGCTATAGTTTTGTCTTAAAACAAAACTTATAATGCTGTTATTGAATGCTAAATATTTTATTTTTCATCACCGATCGCAAAATACGATCATACGTAAAAACCGTGAGAATAGTTGCTTCTACTCTAAATTTTTACTCTAAATCTCTGAATTTCATTCTCGCATCCACAAAATTCGATTTTACAATCCGATCGTTGCCTGCAAAATTTTCACCGACCCAAACAAAAAAGAAACTCCCAAAAACATTCCACCAAACACCCACTCTCCTTACCACCCATCCCTCTACAATCAATCCCTAAACCAAAAAACCTCCCTCTCTCACCATCCACCATCCACTCACTTATCCTCTCCGAGCAAACTCCGACCTATACCTCCCTGGTCCGGAGCCAAGCCGCGAGGCATTAGCCCTCCTGCCTAATAGCACCTCGGCCCGGCGCTTCATACCAAATGCATGAGCAGGTGGTCCAGCCCGATGATCGCGCGCGGCATGGGCTCAAAGACCTGCGCCCCGCCGCCCTGTATATATAAATGCGCTGCGCGCGGCCGCAGTTGTCGGTGCTTGTTTGCCCGGGGATTTCATTTTGAGTGTTTTGAATCGGAATGACGAATGCCGGGCCCCGCGTTAATGCGCGAGGCAAATACCAGGGGCGCGTGAGGCGAATGGCTGATCGCTCGTTTCTAGTTTGCTGGGAGATCGATGATTGCGCGAGATGAATTTTTTTGGAGATTTTTGCTTGGTGTTGTTTTTATTGATGGCTGTTGTGCGCGGGGGTGTTTTCGTTTTTAGAATTGCGATTCATGCCGGCCTTTGATGATAATGTTGGCTGACTGGTACGATTAATGAACCAACTTATCGGTGACGATTTTCTTCGCTTCTTGATAAATACGAAAAATCATGAACTAAAATAACGGGACGAATGCATTCAAACACTCCTCCAAAACGCCAAAATAAAATGCCTTTAATCGACGTGCACATCGTCTCAAACGCACAAAAACCCTTTGAAAAACGCACTCGCTGCCCCGGAAAAGTCCACCTCACCGGACGCACACACGGAACAGGTATATACAAGTGGCGTGCGCGCAAGCGAAAGAGAGAAAGAGCGAGAGCAGTCGATAAAAACCCAATGGCCGATGCGAGAGCGCGTATGTGTGTTTGCCGTGTCCGGAAAGGGCAATCACGTTCATCATGCTGTGTGTGCTTGGCCCGGCCACCCCTGCCCCCTACGGCGTACATCCTATATGTATGTATTGGTCCAAGTTCCGGCTGTGCTGTGCGCGAGTGCTGCTGGGCTGCAAGCTGAGTTGTACGAGTTTGGTACGGGATTGAGCGATGCGTGGTTAATTGTTAAATCGGGCTTAAAGGTTGTTTTTTTTTGGGTTGAGATAGGATTTGATTTTTGTCGATAAATTTTTTTTTTGGTGTGTTTAGTCGCTAGTGCGAATATGTTGGAACTGGATATATATTACCGGTATTTATATATGATTAAACAGTTTTTGTGTCTTATCAGACTATGTCTACTACTTCGAATTGCTAGAAAATGGACGGACGAGTAGAAATGCAAGAACAGTTTGAACACCTAGCTTATATTATTCACGCTACGTTTTTTTCGTTTGTAGGTGAAATATGTTGGGGTATGTAACCCTGTAAAGAATTTACAGTGGGCATTTTACTTTTTCTGATGGGAGCGTCGGATGCTCTTTTTTATTCGTTCTTTTTTTACCGAACAAGTTGAAGTTAACGCGCGACCGACATGCGAATCAATAAAAATGATTATCGGATTTTAAAAAAAAAAAAAAAGTAAATAGCTGACGGCAATGGATTTTCAAACTCTATCTTTGACATAAAAATTGCAAAACCATCAAACGTTTCAATTTAAATAATTTAGTTTATTCAAATCATTATCCCATCAGCGTTCTTGAAATAAAAGACCTCTAGTTCTTCAATAAAAAAGGCGTACAAAATAAAAACGCCAACAAGAACTCCAAAGATCTCTAAACCTCCCAGAAAGACCATCAGCCACCCAGCCTTCAACTCTCTTGTGAAAAAAGCACAGAGTACCTTCCGCAAAGAGAAAAGCACAAACGCGAGTAAAAGGGCCGCACGTACGTACACAGAAAGAGAGGAAGAGAGAGAGAGAGATAGCAGCAGCGCTAAAGCAAACACAAATCCGCTCTCTCCGTTTTAGCATGCAGGTCAGCGCGTTGCGCTCCGCGCGCGGATGTTTCCGTTTGTTTTATTTGTTAAATATTTCATTTGCCGGACACACACGCCCGCGTGGCTAGCTCTCTCTCTCTCTCTCTCTCTCTCTCTCGCTCTCTCTCCCTCTCTCTTTCGACCAATTACAGCGCGAGCGCGATTGCAGAGAGAGATAGAGAGAGAGAGAGAGAGGAGAAAGAGAGAGAGAGGGGGGAGGAGAGAGGGAGTGAGACTGAAGAGATAACGAGGGGTGGTCGTGGGGCTAGCTGCGCACAAAAAGTAACGAAAGAGAGAAAGATCGCAAGAAAAAAGAGGTTGACGGACGAGAAAGGCAAAATTCGCGGAGTTGGGCGTTGAAAGAGGGAGCATGTTTGAATAACGCACTGGTACGTTTTGTTTTTAGATTAGTCGGGATTATTTTTTTTTTTTCTTTCAGAATTATTGTGTTTTGGTACTCATTATGAAAATGTCAAATAATGAATCTATTTAACCTTTAAAGGGCCGGAAAGCCGATATATCGGCTCGGTCCATGATAGGAACATTGTACATAGTTGATGGGTGATACAAGACATGAATTTGGGCTTTTATTTGTTTGTAAAGAGAACAGTCTAAATGTAATTTTTATAATCATTCTCATTTTGATTTTTTTAAACTGCGCCTACTATCAATACGTATACTTCTATAACTTTGAAAGAACTTTAAAGTCTCTTTTTCAAAAAGAAATTTTATAATAACTACAATCGTTTTTTTATTATATCTGTAGATACGTCATTCTTATTAACATCTACATTTCGGAAACCTAAGTCAAGTTACATTATGACTATCAGTGACTTCCATTTAAGCCCATGTGTAAGCGAGTCATGAGATGGGCGAATTACGTAAGTTGACTTGGGGTTACAACCGTTTACGGGCAATAAAGTACACTCTAAACTCAAAAGTGCGAAATCTGGAAGTAAAAAGTTTAAAACCTACATTTTAATCTTTATAAAATAGGTTTTAATCCTTAAAGTAACTTTTAGGAGTACCTAAATGTAGGTTCTAAATCGATATTGTACCATTATTGCATCAATTATTTGCCTCAGCAATATATTATAGATATTACAGCAACATAACTGTAACAATAT
>JAPYZA010016303.1:0-10349 GCA_030522685.1 Eupelmus azureus
ACTTCTAATCCTTGAACATGTGGCACAATAGGAGCTGTTAATTTTAAAAATAAATCAATTATTTTCTATACAAAACAGGAATAGAATAAAATTAAATACCGTTTTAAAAACTTACAATAAAAATTTGTGACTTCACTGGATTATTTTTGAAAAACTGTAGATAACGCAATTATAACTACATAATATATACAAACTTTTTCGTATAGGTATTTACCAGGGTGTTTGTTTTGATATTTCTAACCTTTAATTATTAATTGAATCATAGAGGTTGCGATACCGAAGATAGGAAGTCGCTCTTTACAAACAGTATGCCAAATAAGAATCGGAAAAGACATGGAATTGCAATGGAAGGGGGGATGGCTGTCTGTTTGTTGTGGAATCTCTCTAATGGATTTATGTTACATTGCTTCGTGATTGAAAAAGAGAATGTTACTTTGGTTAACGTCAAACCTTTTTACTTTTTAATTGTTAACTAGGGTGAAAGAATTTGTTAATTTTGTAGAAGAAGTCTTCAGAATTGCGATGTGAGTTGAAATGGAATATAGTTTGGCAATTTTTTCATTGATATAGTTTAAATTATTATTTAAAGTATTATAGTATAGAGCATTTTGCAGAAGTTGGAAGATAATCGATAAATTCTGCATTAATGAGATTTCTGTTATTCGGTACTTTTTTTAAATTTAGGCCAGTTATTTTTTATTCGGTACTTTTTTTAAATTTAGGCCAGTTATTTTTTTATAGACATCGATACGAACTAGTGGGGTCTGTGCATGGAGATGACCTGATCAGTGATACCGTGAAAATGAGAGCTTTATGGTCGCTATTGTAGTTATACATTTGAATTTTATTTTGCATAGAATCTAAAATTTGCAATCTATTATTGGTAATTCATAGATCTAAAAGGGTATGTAGATAGAGATAAGTGGGTAATAAAGGAGGCTTAAGTTTGGCTTTAAAACCGACAATATAGTATTAAATTCAACAATATTCTATTCCTCGATGATGGGCTGTATGTAAAATTTTTTCTTGATTTTTAATTGTTTACAGTTTTAGATGTAATAAAGCGATTGAGTTGTATACCGTCATAAATAAAAATTCGCTTCTTGCACTTGAAATTGAATTTTTAAGTAAGTCTCAAGTGTTTATATTGAGTAGGTTATAAAAGTTCAAATTAAACCATGTATTTGGACCTGTTATACTTACATGGACATATTTGAACCTCCAGGACCCAATCGATAAAGCATCGAGACACGTGTCTCATATTTTGGATCAAAGAATCGTTCTGTTAATTTTGATCGAAATTCGTGACGTGAGAACCTATCCTTGTTAGTGAAATAAGGGAGTTGGCATTTGATGAGGCTATTTTTAAAGCGTCGCTTATAAGTTGTTTAGCACTTCATTATTTATATTTGAACTGGTAGTATTAGTTGTAATATCCATTGTCAAGGTTTAGAGCTTCGAAAATTCTATCGATTTTGGATGAACTGGTACTGACAATATTAAGAAGATTTTTTAATTGCCAAAGTTAATTCAGTACCCATAATCGGTTGTAGTTGAAATTGTTAACATTGGAAATACGCTCATTAATAATTCCGTTTATGGCCGGTCTTGCATGTCTAGTTACGTTGCTGTAAGAAATATCGTTACTATTTTCTATATTATTAACAATATTGTTAATGTTATTAATTTTAATTTATTATGTAATACGATTTTGTACTATTTTTAGATTATTTGACTTTGGTCTTTGACAAATTTGGAGAGGGACAGCCTTAGTAGGAAGTTGGATTGTCCGACTTATACTTGGATTAAACAATTGCCGATATTGAACATTAAACAAGATAAGTATATCAATAAAATATTTCAATTTTAAGTATTATATTAATACTTCGTATTTATGAAGATGAATCTCGTGTGTATACGCAGCTAACATGTTCACTGTGTATTCTTTGTAGATATAGAATACCTCATTTATACCCTGAGAAATAATTTTATATAGATAGCCTGAAATAATTATGTATCTTGACAAAAATTAGATTTAATGAAATCATTAAATACATCACTCAATGATTAATATTAAAAATGAAGAAAAAAAAAAAAAAAATCCTCCCCGGCGGGGAATCGAACCCCGGTCTCCCGCGTGACAGGCGGGGATACTGACCACTATACTACCGAGGACTTGTTTCATGAACTTGTACAGGCTCTACTTCTTCTTAAATGGATCAAAATCAAGCAAATTTATAATATTTTTCAAATATTAAAACAAAAATCTTAAAAAAACCTAAAATTAAAAAAAACCTTTGATTATATTTATTATATTAACAATAATTGGGTTTGGAAATCTGTCGCCAGCACCGAAGCCAGCGCCAAATTCAGGTGTGAATTACGCCTGGTGGTTAAATCTGTAAGCCTTGAGAGAAGGCTCTTATCGATAGCTATAGATATACTGTACATGTTTAATTAGTTCCACCTTCAAGAGGGCGCATCGGTATATTTCCAATCCCAATACTCAACATACAAATAAGATGCATTATACAATTAGCAATTACTATTAACTACATTGATGAATTTTCTTAAAATAATATGCTTTTTCATATCTTACAGAAACTTAATAAAATAAGTATTATATATTGTATACATATAGAATTATATAATATGTAGCATATATGCACTGACGTAGACTTAAAAATAGATCCACTATTAATAAAATTAGATAACTAATAAAAAGTTAGATTTTTAACACAGTACGACTAGGCATTCATTTTTCATAGTATATTATTTTTAACATTGTTATGTATGAACATAATTTGATTTTCATATTGATAACTGTTTTGATAAAGTCATGATTTGATAGACTATAGAATGCGGCAGATTCCTACCTTATCGATATTAGTTGTATATAATGCTAACGATATAACTTCAAAATATATTTTTTAATTTTACATTCATTTCTAAAATCTTTCATGCTTTTCAAAACCATTTTTAATGTATTTTATAAAATTAACCTCTACGAATAGTCTTTAAAAGTAAAGAAAAACGTTGACACATACACAATTCTTTTTAACGGGTTTAATAAATGAAAGTACTCTTTGAAAAAATAAATTATTTTTCTTAAATAAACACGTTAATTAATATCAACTTGTTCGTTAAGATTATAGCATTTAATTGTTATCATGAATATTGCAGTTTCTTGTTATATAGAAACTTAATAAAAAATTTCTTGATGATACGAAATGCGCGCACGTTAGTTGAGCCATGGCTATACACAAGTAGAGCACGCCTTTTTTATGTATCACAATTATAACACACTGCAATTAATAAATTAAAGAGTTTAAAATTTTTAATATTTAAAATAACTCTGCTTAAAGCGATTGTTTTTCCTTCTCAACTTAAAGTATTTTACAGTATAAACATCAATAATTTGTACTTTATATGCATCGCAGATATAGTAATACTTAATGAGCGTGTAAAACTATAATATAATATATGAATATGATAAAACGCGACAGGCGAGAACGACCAGCGAGATATATGTAGATAATTAATTATCCTCATTAACGGGAAATAGTTTAAAAAGCGTAAAAACAGTATTGCTCAGCAAAGAAAATAATAGGTGAAGCCAAGAACATTTGTGCTGTTAGAGGAACTGCCGATCCATAAAAGTAAAGTAACGCAAGAATACGCAAGGAATGCGCCTCCTAAGTATCGGGAATCCTCATTACGACTGCGCAGATATTCTTCTTTCTTTAGCTTTAAAAAAATATTCGCGTAATTATGATGTAAGAAAAAAACATGCGACCTCTTGATCCGCGCGACAATTTGGCAAGTAAATCGCGCGCAATTTGCGTTTACGTAAAGGAAGGTGCATCGTTTGTAAGAAATACATCGAAATTACAATGTAATGATAGTATTCAATTTCAGATATTATTTACTTTTGCGTATAGTTTGAAAATGAGCTGCACGTGTATTAGCTACCAAATTAATATTCAAACGTAAATATAAAAAATGGATGGTAACAGAAAATTGTTTGACCGAAAATGATGCAGCAAGTATTCTAGCATCTACTAAAGACTATAGCTATTGCAGAAAACAAGATTGCATGCATGGTGTAAAGGTATGCGGCGTTGAGAGCCCCTGAATTTTTGCTTTTCGCGCATTATTCCGCATTTATTCAGAGCAGCGCGTGGCGGTGGCGTTTTGGCCAGGGACGCGAGAGCGAGCTGCCCTGCGCGGCGAGAGCTGGTTCGTTCGCTAGCTTTCGCCTCTCTTGGACAGCACAATGAGGCCAATTACTTTAATTGCAGCCTGAAAGAGAGAGAGAGAGAGAGAGAGAGAGAGAGAGAGAGAGAGAGAGAGAGAGAGAGAGAGAGAGAGAGAGAGAGAGAGAGAGCGAGAGAGAGAGAGCCCAGCCGGAAGTTGGGGTAAACGCCGTAAGACAATCGTCCATTTTCCCCTCCGCTATGTAATACGCGCCTTCCGCCGATTTCACTCTTACCTTTACTCTCCCTCCCTCCCTCTCTGTCTCTCTCTCTCACTCTCTTTACCTTTCTCTCTCGTTGTTTCTTCTTTTGTTTTTCATTTTGCCAATTTTTTGTTTTGCCTTCTTTTCCAATCAACGCTACGATGTTACTTCTCCACGTGTTGCTGCTTTTACCTTTGCCTTTCAATCCCCTTTTAATCGACCTTCATTGTGACCTAGCTGGCAAAACGAATACATCAGATGTATTTTGAAAAGCGTACATTTTGGAGCATCATAGGTTCAATTTTAAACACTTATTAAATACTTAATATAGAATTTTAATAAATTTATTTGTGAAGATAAAATGCGGCTGTTCGTTTAAACTTTTTATATATTTTTTATTAATAATCTTGTCTTTAATATTTTGGTACCTTTATCTCTCTCAAAGTTCTACTTATACATTCGATAATTCGACGAACTGAAATATATAGAGAAAAAATTTTAAAAAATGAAATTGTAACATTTTGCCTTGAAAATATTTTTTCTTTAATAATTTTAGTTACATCTGTGTATTTTGTTCAAAATGAAAAACGGTTATATGAAATATTTAGGTGTCCCAGATTCTACATGTGCAAATACTATACACTTATATTTTACATTTATCATAAAAGACTGTCGATTGCCTCATTCCCCTCGTTTGTGCTCTTACGTAATGCTGCGACAAGATTGAAAGAACGTAACTAGTAATTATAAAGCGATTTACACGTCACACGCTAATTCTAACAGTTCTGATGCAAAAAAGGAAACCAATCGTTCTATTTTTTACCAGCAAAACTGTTTCTTTTTCTATTTTCCGTCAATAATCTCTGTTTTCGTACATAGTTCGACATACAATCTTACAATTTTCCATACAACCATTTTTTATTATCTACAAATTAAATTATTTTTAATTGTTAATCATTTTACTAATCTGTAGTCTATCGTACAGTAGATATAATAGTCATATTAATTAAATTCAACGGTTCTCTGATAGAAAATTGACCATATTGTGGACCGCATTTCTGGACAACATATGTTAAAATGACACTTATTTAAAAATTCTGGAAATGCATTTAGGCTATTTCTCATAAAGAAACTAAAATTTTAATTAACTTTTTAACATTTTAAAGGTGATTTAATTTTAAAATTGTATGTTTTAGATGAATAATTTTTCTTTATTTGTATTTAAATTTAATGTTTAAAAAGACTAAATAAATTTTTTTATGAGCTAAAGGATAAAAAATAATCTGCTTGAAGATCATGGTTCAATAAATTTTCGCAAATTTGTGTCTTAATCAGAGACTAAACACGAAGAAAAGATAAGTTAATTTTAGAAAGGTGCGCTCATCCGATACTTTCTTTCGATTAATATTATGCAAGAATCTTTCAAAATTTTATTTCTTTTACTGATATTGAAACTTATGCATTCGAGGTCCCATGGTGTAATGGTTAGCACTCTGGACTCTGAATCCAGCGATCCGAGTTCAAATCTCGGTGGGACCTTCTTTTTGCTTTTTGCACTACAAGTAGTTAAACAAAAGGAAGTAAAAAGTACTTGTTGGCCGCTATTTTTATAGCGCTGTGTTCGGTAAAATAGTCTCAGATATATTATTATATAATTTTTTTGTTGGTATTCATTCGAAAGTAATACTTACACTTATCGTATGTGGAATAATTTAAAAAACTATTTACATTCCGTACCTGTCTTGGCTTAAATTCATTCGAAGACGATGATACGTATACAAGTACTTGTTATCTATTTTTAATTCATTTTTTCCTTTGAATTTTAATAATTAAATAATTTGAATCATCTTTCTTTGTGTATACAATATAATTCTAACAGGAAAACTTATCTAGATCTGTCAAGGCCTTTTAAAACTACTTAGATCTGTATTGACAATAATTGAATAAATAATTTTCCATTAAGAAGAACACTCGCATTTATGATATCCTTAACGATGTATTGTTAATATTTCTTTCATTTTGTATTATTAAAAAAACTAATGTTTATTTTTGAATTAGAGGACTTCATTTAACTACAATAATTTTTATAAAAGATAATTAAACAAATTGAGATGAAAAATTTCCATTTTTTAATATATTTTTTATGAGAAAGAATTATTTATAATTACGGTATTTTTTTAAATTAAGGTGATACATACTTAAATTTTCTAAATATTAATCTGTTCTTGGATTAGTAATATTAAAAATTAACTTCTTGTTTTAAAAAAATGATAATCGACAATTTTTCTATTTTTTTTATAAGTCCATAATAATTGTTTCAAAAATTAAATAATTTCTGTTGCGAATCTGTAAAGTTTTAGATATACATGTATACTCATAAATATTAAATAATTACTAATCAATATTTACAATCATAATTTCATTATTAGTAATTTTAAAAACATAATTTTAGTTTTCTAATACTGATGTCATGTTAAATTCACGTTTTTGATTACGGATTAAAAAATAGCTTTAGATTTTGTAAAGATTATATAGTTAGATATTAGCTGCATAAATTTATCATTTTCCTGTTTATATATTTAGAATCTATCAATCTCTACGTTGTTAGTAATAGGTTTTTAATCCCTAGCCGTTATCTCCTTTGGCAGTATTGCTTTATTTTTATAAAGAAGATAACTGTTATATACTGGCGAAAGCAAGCCATAGAAAAATGCTATTTTTAAAGTAAATTCTAAAAATAATAATTGTAGATTTTATTAAAAACATCACATTGTGATTTGATTCTACTTTTGATGTATATTTTATGAACATTTGGATTCATCCAACAGCATAGAAAATTAGATAAAGATAAAATCAATGTAATAAATTATTTCTTGTTTTAGGTAGATTGAATTAATATTATGCAACAAACTCGATAAAATTATGAATCTTAATTAAGAATTAACTAAAAGAACTGAATTTAGAAATAAATTATCAAAATGTACTATTATATTATAAACTTGAAGTAACTCTAGCAAATCTAATTTTATTGATGCACCAACTAATTTTAAAAATTTCTTATAGCATACTAAAGTAAAACAGTATTCCTAGTTAGAATCATTAGTTTAGAAAAAAAGTACCTCGCCAGCGGAGAGTTGAACTTCCATCGCATGACGCGTAACGTATTAATAAGAATTATTGTATATTAAGCTTTTGAAAGATGCGCTCACGTTGTACTTTCTCTATGTTAATACTATTGGAAAGGCTTTCAAAATTTCGTCTTTCTCTTATAACTGTTCTCAAACACGAGGTCCCATGGTGTAATGGTTAGCACTCTGGACTCTGAATCCAGCGATCCGAGTTCAAATCTCGGTGGGACCTTATTTTTGCTACTTACACTTAAAATTAGTTAAACAAAATAAATTGAGAAATTTAAAAAACTGTCTTTTCATTCGCAAAGAAAATTATTTTTTTAGCAGACAATTAAATAGATACTTCTTGAAAGCTGATTTCGGACATTAAGTGACAAAACTATTCAGTAAATATCTGAAATCTCGACAAACTATTTAAAAATATACTTTGAGTTTTACGATAAATGAAATACACTATTTATAGAAAATACCCTTCTTAATATACGTTATATGTGTATATTCGAATTCCAAATAGATATAAAAAAAACAGTGATTCAATTTGATGTAATACATTACTACTTTGTATTGGGAATCAACAATCATATTTATTAATAAATATAAATCATAATTTATTTATTATCAATGCATTTGAAAAAATTTTGAGTCATCATCTTTTATTATTTTTTTTTCTTTTTTTTTCTTCCTGACGAGTTCAAGAAATATTTTTGTAGCAACAATTATTTTTAACAAAAATTTTGTGTAAAAATACCTTTTTATTACTATGTTATATTGTTTGCAAATTTTTTTTGTATTTGTTATCTTCATTTGAATGGTTGAAAAAATATACAATAATTACCAACACTATGAGAAATCTTTAATAGCATTTCAAATAATTAAATTTTAAAACATAATGAAAATAATTAAATAAAATTCTAACAAATTTCTAGCATGAGTCATCCTCGCATTATCAAGCTTTTTAAATTTAGAATTATTTTGCGTAATCATAGATTAGTTCATTTACTTAAAGAAGATAATTATTATGAAGCTCCATTTTTAGATTAAAAAGATTTTGGAAGTTATAAATTATAAATTGTACCGTAGAATTTCATTTTATTAGAAACTAATAAAAAATTCGTTACCATAATTTTATTAACTATGTTTATTGTATACCTACAATATTATTATTTACTATTATTGTTGTTTGAAGCGATATCATGGAAATTCAGGGAATCTTTTGTTAGCAGAATAAAATAAAATAAATAAAATAAAATTATTTGCTGCTAATTTAAATACTAAAGAACACTTACTTAAAGTTTTGTATTTTTAAACAATGTTATTATAATTTATTTATTTTTTTTTTTGATAACAAAATTATTAGGTAGCAAAATTTTCCTTAAACGTTTTAATGAACTTTAAATATAAGAATAATGATAAAAATTCAATTAATTTTTTACCGCTCCCTTGTTATACTTAAAAATATTATTTTTTTTCTTAAAATATTTTTCAATTATTATACCACGAATAAATGTGGTAAACTTTAAATAATAATGTAGAATAAATTTTTAAAAATATAATATTGACAATACATCTAGTTATATGATTATTATTATTTAGAAAATTAAAAATATTTAATAACAAATTATTGAATAAGTAATATTTTTAGGATATTAAATATAATTTTTATTGTTTGTATGAGAACGTAACAATAAAAATAATAATACATAATTACTCACAACAATGTTAGTCGTTACATATTCGATAAAAATTGAACAGTAGAATTATATTTTTAATAATTATGTGGTACGTAGAAGATATTTTAATTAATTTTATTTAATGAAGGATGAAATGTTGAAATATCATGCCCAAATGTTAATTGAATACTCAAATGGTAAAATTACATTCTGCAAATACTTTCCTAAATTGATTGTAATTATTGAGATTTTTTTTTAAATAAGCAACTGAATATTAACGGAACCTTCAATTTTGATAAATTATTAAAAATTATATTGCAATAATAGCTAGCTATTAGAAAATATTTTGTTTTTCCTAATTATTTCAATCTTTTCAACACGGTCCCATGGTGTAATGGTTAGCACTCTGGACTTTGAATCCAGCGATCCGAGTTCAAATCTCGGTGGGACCTTCTTTTTGCTTTTTTAACTCTAATGCGGAGTCGTATTTTTAAAATTTTTTTTACCAACGAAACAAAACGCTCTTTTGCCTTCTTATTTAATCCGTATCATAAATTTATCAATTTTTTGACAATTTTTTTTTATTATAAGAAAAACACAATCTAAAGATAGCGAAGAAAACGCTTTATTCTAACAGAACTTTGTAAAATTAAAAATCTAGATCGTGCAGCGTGCGAAAAGTATAAGCAATAAAAATCTAGATCGTGCAGCGTGCGAAAAGTATAAGCAATATCTGCACAATTTTCATAGTATATAAAATAAATGATACTATTTCTCTGGCCTAATAGTAGGAACTAAGTCCGATCGCAGCATAATAACGAAACGCTCGGAGCACGAAGGTATGAATTTTGAACCGCGGCAGCGAGGGGGCGTACAGCGAAAATCCGAAAGGAAAAAGAACCTGCGCAAAAAAGAGGAGAAAAAAAGCATCGCGCACATAGAATAAGGGCTCTGCCGTCGTACTCTCTCCTCGTTCGACTGCGGCGTTGTCGCGGCTGATGCTTATCGGCTTTAGAAAACAGCGGAGAGTTTTGCGCGATAACGAATAATACTCGCGCGGCGCAAGAAGTCGCTCGCCGGCTCACGTAC
>JAPYZA010016307.1:0-10040 GCA_030522685.1 Eupelmus azureus
CTTACCCACGAAAATAGCAGAAAAACGATCACCGTATTCTCAACGCGCACTTAAATCCGGCGAATTGTGAAATATCAATCGTAATGAAAGGCATCGGGTGGGGGCGGCGCTTTATGAAGTAGAAAGAGGCCGCGTTTAGTCAGCCCTACGACGCGGGCGCGCGCGTGTCTGCTTTATTACGCGGAATTGTGCGCGCGTCCCACTACTCCGAAAATTCATTCGTGGAATCGCGCGCATTCCACGCTGCTGCGAGACTGGCGGGAGGAAGATCACCGCCCTTATTTTCACCGCGTTATCCTTGCCCGCTCGCACGGAAAGGCGGGATTGTTATGAGCGTGGATTCTGCCGAGGTACTAGGAATGCTGTGTTTCTGAAGGTTTTCGTTTGCGGTTCAAACGTGCGGTTATGTTTATTAGAAAATATACGTTTTTTATGCGTTGTATTTTTAGAGCTTTGATGGAAAAATTTTTTTACTATTCTTAGACTATAAAGCGTTTTAAAATTTTTTTTAAATTTTTTAGGTTAACAAATGTTTTAAAAAACTTGAAGTGTAATTTAGAAGTTCTTTCCCCTGATTTAGATTTTGCGCGTTAAAATATATGCTTGCAGTCATTTTCGGATCAGAGTCCAGTTATCTAATTGTCTCCAAAATCTAATCAGTTTTTAGTTGAATCAGATCTTAAAAAACATCTTCTAAATTTAAGTGTGTATATATATAATAATGCATTCATTTATAGATACAACAATTATAAAATGTTATCGTATACATAAACCCACTCACTTATACTTATACGCACACAGCAAACATTTTACTATTAGCATTAAATTTAATATTTTAATTTTTTAATAACTCGAAACCATGAACAAAATCAATATTAACACTGAATGAGTACATTAAGCAAAATTACAGTAATACGCGTTGATTAGCCTAAAAGAACGAAGCATGAAATGCGCACTGGCGCTTGCTTGCTCACCTCTAGAATCACTTTACCCTCACCATTAGTAGATATTTTGTAAACGCACGCAGAGCAGCGGCAGTGCGCACTTAACGCGCCATTAAGCGGACTCCGGCCCTGCGCGTGGATCGCACATGAATTCGTTATGCACGTCAATGCAAATCATTATCGCTGGCTCAGTTTTTTAAACCATTTTTAATTACTAAGAGAGAGAAGATAAACAGGCCGAACAATGCGGGTGTCTCGATAATCAATTACGAGATAAGCCAATTAAAAACCACATTTGCGAGAGCTTCGAGAGATATGGATATAATAATATCGCGTGTGCATATTTTCCTCTCTGATTTAACATTGAGTTTACTTTTATCGTGGTAGGATATATGCGTACTAACTTGAAAGAGAAACTGGGTTATGCTTGATTTTAAGGTTAAATGAACAATAAAATAATGAGAGGGAGAATCAAAGGATTATTTCTGGATGAAGGAAAATTGGAGTATGTTTTTTATTATTACTAATAATAACTTTGGTATTAATTATACCAAATTACTTGAATATGAAGTCTGTTTAATAATTAATTAAAGTATTCAATAATAATTTTGATTTGGAATCCGATACGATGGAATAAAGTAATTTATTAAAAAATTAATTTTTAGATAGAAAGAAAAAAAGAATTAGAGAGAATTTTTTGCTATATCTTAGTTCTTTGCGGAACTTAAACGGTCTATTGTTATTATTTTCTGAGATATTTCAGTTATTTTCCAATTTTCGTTATTTAATTTATACAAATTGTTATTAGCAAGTAAAAATTGCTGCATTTGAAAACCCCAGTAACGACGAATCTAACCCTAAACATCGTTCCTCCTAACACCTTCGACCCTCATCTTCAGCAACACTGTAAACAGCGCTCTCCAGAGCCCTTACAGTCGAATCTCGCACCTCAGCATTTACGTCGAACGAATAAAACCAAACCCCAGCCCGCATCGAACTTACCCCCCCTCCTACGCGCGTTTACGAGCGCGCATATAACTTTTCCATTTAACGAGCTGCTGCACAAAGAGCCCACCGAACGGCCGAGATAGCGTAATGAGCGAGACACGCACGCGTGCAGGTAAACGAGAAAGCGAAAAAGAGAAAGCAGGGGACGATTTATGTCGCGCCCGTCGCGCCCGTCGTAAAACGAATTATCTCGCCGAGAATGCAAAAAGCTTCGGGGAGAGCAAACGCAGCTGCGACTTGCGTCCTCCTTTTGTGAGGTAGCTGGCTTTTCTTTGGGGACTTTCTTGCGGGGGCGGAGGTCAGTCAGTGAAATGGAGTGGCGGTAATGTCGCTGGGAAGAAAATTTAATTGGCTTTGTTGATGATAGTATTAACGCGTTCTTTGAGAAGTGTGAATAGATTTTTTGCGACATAAAAGTATTAAAAAAGATACATTAGAAAGGATCTTTCCAATAATCCATTAAGAACGAACGACGACCCGTTAAGTTTAAGCCTTACATTATTGAAAACTACAGGTGCGTAAAAACAAAGCGATACCAAAATATTGATCGCGAAAACTACAAAAAAATAAAAAAGTTAGGTTCAATTTAATAACCCCTAAACTTATGCATTAACTAAAAAGTGATAAAAATGTATTCCTGGCATTATTGTTCAATAAATTGTTGGGTATATTTAGATAGATTTTTTTGAGTTCATAGACTTTTAACATTATTTTTAAAACTAACTGTTAAAGAAAAACATTTATACAACTACTTTTCAGTAAATATTTAAAACTTTTTGAAAAGCGCATTAATAAAGTTTCAAATAATACTGTTTATCAGTTCTCATAACAAATAACAAATAATCGAAGATTTTGTACATTGACAATGTAAACATAAAAATGGCTATATAAAGTAAGCTTTGTCATCTATAAAGTCAGTAAGCAAACATCTATATAAAATATCTTAAAATAAATAATCAAATATTCCCAAGAGGTGAATTTCTTGCCATGTGATAATTTTTCTACGAGCTTTTGTTTAAAATTCATATTCAGCACTTGATATAAATTGTGTTTTCACTGTTAATATTAAACTCTTGAAATGTTTATATTAAACTCTTTCGTAGGTTCATATGTATTTAAAATTTTGAATGTTAGTTACTAATCATACTATTTACATGAAAAAGTACAAGGAATAACTATTTTTTTAACCTAAACTTTTAAGTTATTGTGTTTTTCAATTGTTAGGTTAAATACTTATTGTTTTTTATCTATAAATGGTAAATGTGTTTTGTTTAAGAATGTAAATTTTGAATTCACTGGACAATGAAAATCCACAAAATAATTGTTATGTTATGGAAAATAAAAATTTATTTGTCAAGTTTGATAATCATAAAGAAAATAACTTGAATCGTCTAAAACAATGAAAAAGATATCAAAGCCCTTTCGACATTTCCTTCCAAATCATAATCCTTTGTGCCAAGAAATAAAAAACTTTGGCGTATTTCAAAATTTAATTAAACTGAATGAAAGATCGCGAACTTTCGCGCTCAACTTCACTTTCGAAAATAACGTTCGCATCTGCGGGCGCAAAGTCTCAAACAATTCAAGACGACTTTTATCTGGAAAAGTGCGTGGGAGCGCCGAGTGCGACCGCTAAAATATTCACTCTCCGCGAGTTTCGGTTTATCGTTCGCTCGCTTAATCGCTCTACCTTTTCGATCGCTTGTGTTCTTTATTGGCTCAAAAGGGGCCCCTCGGTAGAGTTGCAGGAGTAGGTTGTAAAATGCAGGGAGGAGGGTATGAAGCGCATCGTAAACGAAAGTAAATAGCTGTGTAACGCGCAAGGGCTTTTCGAGAGCTTTCTTTCGGCATCAAAGTAATCTGTCATTTTGTTGAGCTTTTTTTGTATATTAGGACACGATTACAGTCAAACTTATAATTTTTATTTGATTTTATTTTATATCATATTAAATCTGTAAATTGATTGTAGAAAAGATCAGTTGAAGATATAATCTCAGGTCAGGTTAAAATTAAAATAATTTTAAAAAATATTAAATTATAAGCAATATTACAGGTGGTCACGCGACAAACGCATACGCCTCAACACCAAGAGTCTTTCCCATCCATTCAAGCTACAGTCATAAAATTCTTGTGCAAGTCATCAGAAACAGTATTTTACTTCGACTCGCCAACTTCGATAAAATTGAAAATCATCAAAAATCTTTACCACGCACGAAACTTTTTCTTCAAAACCGAAACCTTAAAACGAAGTTTAAAAAATGGAAAACTTACTGCAGTCTAGAACACACTATTTTATCGCAGTCTTTGACTGAAGTTAAAGTCCATTTTCAACTATACCGGAAGAAATATGAAGGATTCTTTCCACGCAAGGCTTCATCGCGGCCGAAGTTTCAAGTAACAGTTGATTACACGTAATATAAAATATGTTTGACATAGCGGCGGTGCTACCCGGCCGGGGCCGAACTATTCGAATTACCATGTAAATGGCATTCTCCGCCGTAATGGTTTGTTTTCGGCTCCTCTCGTAGAGCGTGACCCGCTGATTTATATGCGTCGAACTGGAGAGAGGGAGAGGAGCTCGGGCTATTACGAATATTGCAAGCTGGACCGTGCTGTTGACTCTTTTGCTTCTTTTTTGATAAACTTTTTTATGCAGATGATATTTTGGTGTGCCAATTTTTTGTAAAAATAATTAGGTGAAAAAAAAACATAATTTTCCAATGCTTTTACGAAGTTAATTTACAGCGTTAACTATCTGAGAGAATTTAAAAATAAATAAAACGAGAATTTCGTTGCTTACTTTAACTACTGAAATCGAATTTTTTGACCTATTTATATTTCACTCTTTTAGCTTTTCTCAAACTAATTTAATCACCGAGATTCGAGTCGTATCAAGATATAATTTTAGAAGCGAAACGATTGTAGAGCGCAGTTTTATTATTCATGACGTTTTCATTTTTGGCTAAACCTTCATTAGGATAAATTATAAAATAAACCTTGTTATTATATAGATAATATTATGTACATTTATTATTACATGTATGTAAATTAATTAGTATGTATTATTAATTATAAAGAATTTAAAAAATAAATAAAAAGTTATAATGCTGCTTGAATTGAATTTCTGTATAGAATGAATATATTTTACAAAATAATTTAATTTTAATAATCAGTGAAGCATAAAATTTGAATTTTATTATTTAATTACTAATAATTAAGATTCATGAAAATTCTAAGGATTCTATAGTTAATTTATATTAACACTATCATTATTATAAGGTTATACATAAGAGACTTTACTGTTAATTTATTTTTCTATATAAATTGAAAAGACATATTATAATTAAAATTTATTTTACAATAATGTGTTATTATGGATTTCTCTTGAACGATTCCTACATATAGCAAAAAAGCCATTCTCCACTTCTAAAGCCCGATTCAAACGCTTATCCTGAAATAAAGCATAAGCCGCACTCGCCATTTCCGTTAAGCGCGGATAATCAAACAACGTTCCGGGCGCAACAAAACAATCTTGGGAACGCGCGTATTTTCCGGTACTTTGAACCGCGAGAACGAGCCGATCGAGTATACAAGACTAAATTCGCAATAGCAGCTCGGTGCTCGTCGACTCCGTCAGTATGCCGACAACTCTCTCTCTCTCTCTCTCTCTCTCTCTCTCTCTCTCTCTCTCTCTCTCTCTCTCTCCCTCTCCCTCTCTCACTCTCTCTTCCTCTCCCTCTCTCACCAATACTCTTTTTTTTTCACATCTATTGCAAGAAAAGATGATTTATGCATTTCAAGTTCTGTAGGAAATAATTTAGCTGCCGCAGGCACATCGATCTAAGATTATAGTAGTCATATGATTTTCCATGTCAGATTAGTAAATATATACATTGTTTTTTTCAGAAATATTGTATATTGTAGCATCAAATCATTAAAAACTGCACTTTTTGTACTATATATTATATCAAGTATATGAATAGACATTGATAGAATAACTCTTAAAAAAGTACACCTATTAATAATTTCAATATTTTTTGAACATAATTAAACTTCTTATGCAATCGCCTTATAGTATTCTTGTTTAAATATATTCTTTAAAAGCTATTTCTGCATTTATTATTAAAAACTCAATTTTTGATATGACGCGGAATACTCTATATAGATATATTTGGTCAAACCCATGCGAACAACGCTGAAGTATATATAGAGAGCAAAAAACTTCAGAAGAGAGTGGCGCCACGAAAATTACTAGTGCACTCAACTTCTTCTATTTTTGACGCGTATCGCCCTTCGATTATATTCGATTGGATGTTTTTCGTATACTTTTTTTCTCATGCGATTTCGTCTCTGTATTTTTTTATCGGTATGGTGGGCCGCCAAGTTTTAGTTTTTGTTGACAGACAAATATTTGTGTTTGTCTCGGGCGCTTGTAGGATTAACAAACAGATGGTAAAAATTTTTTATTCAATCAACGTTTTATGTCCTGCCTGTGATGTTTTTTCAAAGGATTCGCATTTTGTTATAGTTATATTATTAAAAGTTTATTCAAATGTTTGCTAAGCCAATTAAATGTATCTTTTAGCCTTTGCTTTTTTTGTTTTACCATAATAAGTAGGTCTCTTATTTTTATTAAGTTTATGTAGTTTATTTATAGAAGAACGTTATTTATTAATAAGTATTAAAATAATAATTGTATTAAACAAGATGATACTATTTTAAATTAAATTTAGAACAGACTTTATCTTTCTAAAATTGAAACCCTGCACCTCTGTGCATCAATCTTCAAATTTTGCATACTACATCGTTACGACACGGTACGGTGATTAAGACTTGAGTAAGTGTTTGTTTTTTTAAACAGGAGCCTATTCTTTTAATACAAAATTCTAAGGCACGATGTATTTTATCCTTCCGCGTCTAACACCTGTATTTAAAAAAATATAGTCTGACTAAGGTTATTTATGTGTCAGGCATGGGTTATGTGTGGTTGTATTAGGACATGTAAATAACGTGTTGTTATGAACTAGTAGCTTTTATTTGATAGAATCGACGTTTAGTGTACCGATAATGAAATGTTTGCATGAGAATTGGACAGAATAATGCAACGAATTTCATATCTTTAAAGCTTTTTTTTTATTTCTTAAATAAAGTTATCTTGATTTGTACATGTAGTAACTGTTATGTCTGAAGTAACATTTTGTGAAATCAATTATTAAACATAGCCCTTAATTCTGTTTTTGAAAAAAAACTTGAAGTGAAAGATAAATCTCTTACCAGTGTAATTCCAGTGTACAAATACATCTACGTCCAACACTTATATTCACAAAAAAGTAAACAAAGGCTCAATGCGACCCTCCGGATGATGCCGGCAATTCCTATACAAAAATTCTCTTCTCTCCTTCAGGTCCTAAGAGCCAAGGGGGGAGAGCGAGTAAAATGAAAAAGACGACGTCTACGCGCGAGTGTACGTTGTTCGGAATTCATAAAATGATATGCAAATCCCGCGTATCCGGCCATTTCCTCCTCCCCACCTCGGCTATTTTCCGAGCAAAAGCCTCACTTGCATAATGCATTGGCCGAAGGATCTTGCACTCTCCTACCCTCTCCTCTTCTCTCTCCATCTCACTTGCTCACTTTCTCTCTCCCTCTCTTTTCATTTTCAGTCAGATTATTCAAAGTAAATTAATACGAGATACGTGAAATCCCGGATATGACACGAGGCTGAGGAGATTTTCTTGATGGGAGGCTTGCGGAGTTTTCCAATGAGTCGAGAAATTACGTAAGTGAATCCCGTGACGATGTGGATCTAATAGCAATCTTGCGCATTGTCTTTGGTATTGCATCGATCAAGATAAATTTATTTTTTAATTCGAAATTTGTTTTAATATTAAAAAACTGCCATAAATTGATGCTTCTAATTTTTGTAAATTCGACTCGACAGTATAGCCGCGGGGCAATTAAGAGCGAGCCACCTTAAATTGAGTCGCTTATTCACGAGGAGGCTTACGCGGCTCCGTAATCCCTAATTTCACCTCCTACGCGAACGGCCTACATATAGACCGAGCGCGAAAGCCATGATCTCGCAATTAGTTTCGAAGGACCGTGTGTGTGCGTATTCGTCGGCGAGCTTAGAAACTCATATAGACCGTTTCATGAAATAAAAGAGTTGGACGATTGAGAATTCGAAGATCGTAACAGTTTTCAAAAATTATATGGTGATAATTACGGCGTATAAAGTTTGTAGAAATTATTGTTAATAAACACTAAATTAGTCTATAAGCAGAAAGTTGACAGTAAATGTTTCTGTTGAATATTGTTTAGGTTTCGGTATAATTGAAAGACCGTATCAAATAAAGGGGACTAGCGTCCGTAATCACATTAAAGTATTGTAATCAAAGTATTAATGTTAAGATAATTGTGTGCTGCATAATAAACAATTTTATCTTGAAAGAGAAACAATATTTAGATTTAAAATTTCATTAAAGCTTTAAATTATTAACTTTCTAGCAAATTATATTAAATGCCATAAATACCATTTTACATTTCATAAATAAAATAACTTTTCTTTAACGAACACGTTTAATAATACATTAAAACTGTAATAAATATTTAAATATTTCTTTTGCGTAATTTTAAATATGAGTACGATTTTCATTAGTCGTTTATACATACCTTCTGTTTTTCCACAAAATGGTATGTGAAATTTTAACGAGATCTGCAAATAACGCAATTGGGATTTTGCAAATATGAAAATTATATATATTAATCTGGGCGGTGACAAAATTCAATATTTTTAGCGTGATTTAATTTACGCAAAAAAAAGATCTGTCGTGGACAATAGTATTGCAGTAAAAGTGTTTATAATATTATGGTAAAATTGTTTATTGTAACTTTAGATAGTGAGTATCTGAAAAATAAACTTAATTCATTACGCCGTAGTAAACTTATTGTAAAAAATATAATATTATCTGAAAAAGTCACCAGTTATTAACCTTCAAAATTTTGACTCCGCTCTATATTACGGCCAAGCTCAAAATCTGTCGGTCTCTCTCTCTCTCTCTCTCTCTCTCTCTCTCTCTCTCTGTCTCTCTCTCTGTCTTTATTTCTATCTATCTTTATGTACTGCTTGCCTTCAATCGAAATCGAGTACTAACAAAGTACCGTTAATCAAATAATTAATAATTAAATCAAACAAATAGAGGCATAAATAGAGTCGGCTTTTCCGCTTGAGTTCGTTGTTACTGCCAAGTGAATTCTTTCGCATCAGCAAGGTAAACCAAATCCTCGGGCCTTTGATCTCGCGACTCTTTTTCGCAATCCGCGCTTCGACGACGAGTTTCCTCACGATGGTCGAGTGGCTACGGTGTTCGAATTTCTAATTAGAAGCCATCAAGCTGGTTTTGCTCTTGCTCGGATTACTTAGACCGACATTAAACGAGAGGGGATGAAAGAGGAAAGCTAAGGTTTGTGAGAACTGGGAGATGAGGCACTACAGATTGACAAAAGGTTAGCTTGAAAATAAAAGCCTGATAATGGTCGGGAATCTGTGTATAAAATAACGTATTATTTATTTAATCATATCCCTGATAGAAAATTGACCATATTCTGGAATTTCTGGTCAACAAATGTAAAAATGACACTTATCTAAAAATTCTGGTAATGCTTTGGACAGAATTTCTAGATAAGTGTCATTTTAACGTTTGTTGACCAAAAATTCTGCCCAGAATATAGTCAATTTTCTACCAGGGATGTAACAATTTTTTTAAAATTATTATACGATTGGATGCTGTAAATTCCGAGTGCTTGAGATTCGATTAAAATATTTTTATGGCTCTAGAAAATACCACTGGAGATCGGTTTCCGTAATTACAACTAACAACTAAAACCCGTTAATACGTTGGTATTTTCTTCAACCTTGATCAAATTAGGATCTATATACGAAATTAAGGAATAGTTTTTAAAAGGAAAATATCAATTCATGGAACCTTATGTACCTTTGTAGTTAGAAGAATCCAACATCTTTTCTCTGAAATCATGTAAAAAATATTAATATACATAAAACTTGTCAATAACACATCATATTGTCTT
>JAPYZA010016308.1:0-15564 GCA_030522685.1 Eupelmus azureus
CCAATGCATTATTTATAAACAAATGCAAACTTTGCAGGTGAGCACGATAGCAGACGGGCTGCAGGACGAGTACGCTTTAGGGGTGCAGCATGAATTCGTGACTTTTGATCTCGGTGAAAATCTACCGCCCCTACCGGAGACTGTGAGAAATAGCGGATGGAAATCGAACTCGTTCAAGAAAACTACACCGGTCTGATATACCGTCAGGTGTGTATACGAACGCAAGTCTGAATGCTTCGTATTTATTTCTGGCTTATGGATGTAAAGAAGGCAGTGCTATACCAACTTGACGTTTATTTTTGTTTTTTTGCCTTTCTTTTCAGTTGGTTCGATTTTATTGAATAAATATACAGAGCAATTAAAATAACGGATGAAACTGATTAAAAATTAACTGATTAAATAACGTTTCATTTGATTTATTTTACTTTGAGAATTTAATTTTAAATATTCTAATTAAGTATGCTAAATGAAGTAGAACTAAAGCTATTTAAATAAAAATCGAACAATTAACAGATAAAAATTAATCTCTCGTTTTCTTCTTTATTCCAACAAATATTTATTTTTATTTGTAATAAATAAACTAAAATATACTATTTTTACAGGTATGCAAGACTAGTGCAAATCGTCCAAACCAGTGACGCAGAATCCGAAAGCGAGAGCGAAACCAAAACCCAAACCAAAGACGACGACAAGCCAGATGATCCGATCAAAAACTTTGACTTGATCGAGTCGGATGACAAAAGCTTGTTGCTGGACAATCAGTGAAACATTCCAAGTGTATTTATATACCCCCAACCGAAGCGCGATATAATGCATCGCATTTTCGGCAGAGAAAAAGAAAATGATAAATTATCTCTATTCACTATACTTCAATTATTAAAGACACGTGTCCGACACGATAAACTGGATAACTGTGCCTCCTCGAACGTGAAAAGTCGAGCGTTGAGAACGCGCCGTACTGCATTTCTGTGCCACCGTTCTTTTTTTTTAATATTCATTGAGTTTCGATAAAAAAAGTAGATTAGTAAAAAATAATGCGAGACTTGATAAGAAAAAAAATAATAAGATATATTGGACCTCTGCGCATTTATGCTCCAAGTTCGAATTGCCAAATTGTATCCACGACATGTATCTCAATGTAATTGGGACAATGAATTACTGAAGAATTTGGTGATTTTTTTTATTGAAAGTATACTGCACAAGAATTTTTTTACCCACTATTTGGAATAAAACTTTTGACATTACACTAAGTGTAAGGAAAACGCGTGGGTGTTGTGTTTTCTAATGTAGTCCCGTACTAAAAAAAATGAAAAATAATGTATCAAGTAACGGTAAAGAATGTTTGAAAAAAAATCAATTTGTATCGTAAATTACTTGTATTAACAAGATATTTGTAAAAAAAATGACAAACACATAAGTAAAGATTGTATATGCTGTTTATGACACAAATAATACCAGGAAAAATGTACACAAATTCTTTGTCATTATTTACAGATTAAAAAGTATCGTTCGTGTAAAAAGACATAATGTTCTTAAAAAAGATATCCAAGAACACTTTTGCTTTGAATTTTGGTCACATTGGTCATCCATGTACAGGTATGAAGAATATAGGTCTTATTTCTATGATGAAGTATAAAGTTTCATATAAGTTTTAAGTACTGAAAATAGCGCTTTTCATTCAATGCTAAAGTACATTTAACTCTCCGCTATTATATCGGACCACAGTTTTGATTTGTGATCTTTTTCTCGTTTTTCTACTTCATCTACCCTCGCCAGTAGTTTTCGTCGATATTTGGTGAATAGATTTTCTCGCTAATAATGTATTTAAGTACAAAGTTTAAAATCTAACAACGATGATGAAGTTTTTCTTAAATATTTATAGAATTCATAAAAGTCTTCAACACGCAGCAATTTTAGAGAAAAGGAAACAATCTTGCTATTCATCTAGCTTAAACATAACTTTTAAATAGTATAATGAAAATATCATTTACATATATATAAATATATGCAAAGGTACATCGAAGAGGAAGGTTTTGTTTGCCATACAGAGAAAAATTTTCGAAAAAATTCCAATATGTACGACTTTTGCGTATTGTTCATGTCATTTTTAATTTTTACTCATATATGTATATGTATATCTTAACAGAAGAACGACTACCTTCGTTTTTATTAAAGTCGCAATTAAATATTACAATTTTCTCAAAGCAATATTATATTATTTTATAATATAAATTATTGCTATATACGTTAAAATTCAGCAGTTAACAACAACGATAAAATTATAAACATAGGATGACGCGAGAGCCAATTTCCCTAGTCACCGGTCAGACATATCTTATTAAATTGATTCCCGCAGTCAGCCAAAGTTTCGATACGGTAAAAAGATTATGGATGGCCGGGCTGCGATCTCACTAAAACGCAATGGCTCTATCCTTTACGACCGACATTTAAGCGGCAATTTCCACTTTACAAGCGTCGTTATCCATTGTTACGTTTTTTTACTCCATTTACTCCGGCGGATGTTGCGCGAGCAATTCGTCCATTTTCATCCTTAACGATATAACATTTGCATTTACAGGGTCTCTATGCCAAGGAAAGACTTTTCTTAAGGTCAATTTTATAAGATTCATACGACTAGATAAATATTTTCGCTTCTTTTTTGTTTAACAACAATGGTAATTGAAAAATTTTTCTTCGCAGCATTTTTATTAAAGTTCTTGAACAGTTTATAGTCTTTAGAATATGCAAATAGCACTGTCTACGTATATACCATAGACCAATACTTAAAGATTATCAGTTTGAATGAAAGTCTCAATCACTTGCACATCATTTACATTAAAGCTCAACTCGAAGCTTAAAAATTCTCTACAAGAAAAGGCGATTAACTGTTTAAAACTGTTACAACTCACTATAAGAATACTACCCATGCAGACGTAATTAACTCTTTCCTTGGTACGCTATCGCAGACATCGGCATTCACAGATTTCGCTAAAATATCGTTCGCACACGACTCATCCCACTCGCGAGTCCCAAAAAATTCGTGCCACCGTCCAGCCTCACTCGTTCGATCGTCTAACAACGCGGCCATTCGAGCTTGCGCACAGCCTCGCGAAATCATCTTGGCACGCGTTCAAATATCCGACATTTCAGCATCCCAATTCGCGCGCAATTCGTACTCGTTTCGCAGCTGTAACGTCTACACGCCGTATTTCTAACGGGAAAGGGGCAAAAACAGGTGTGCGTACATAAGCCGCGTAAGATTCAGCGTCCGATGATGGTAGGCTCGTCGGCCATGGCCAGCTCGTCATTGGGTGCTCTGTCTCTTTTACGTTTACGCGAGAACAGGATGAATGAGCAGCAGGACAGCATGTTGCCAAGGAAGACGAACCAGGCGAGGATCAGCGAGTAGCCGTAGCTTATGTCCACGTCCTTGGGGAATATCCAGTTGTCGCGCTTGCTGCCGTACTCGCGAGACGACATCAGCACCTGGATTACCACCATCACGCACGCGCCTACAATGTTTAACAAAAATTGCTTGTTAATAGTTTTAAGAATTAATGTGGTTTGTGGTGTTTTGGTATTGATGGTAGAGGGTTTTTTTTTTCATTTGGATAATTTAATTATTTTTGATCTTGGAAAAAATAATTATTTTCGGAACGTTAGTTACTAAAGTTTAGTTGTTTTTTTTTATTAGTTTCTATTTGTTTGAGAATTGAATATTTCGCCATATTTGAAATGTATTGTCGTGTATAATTAACTTGATTAATCATCGATGAATTGCAAAATGCTTTGAACTGAAATAACCCAAGCACTATTCAGAACAATTAATTTTGGTTACACAAGATCTTGACAAAGTCGCAAATTAATTCAATTTATAAACTATTTAAAGGAGTATTGTATAACATATCGAATTGTCAATTAAAAAAATAAATATAATGAAATTGATATCTATATTTAAGTAATTGTTTTAAATAAAAGTATTGCAGTTAGAAAATAAAAATATTTACAAACATTGATAAAAAAGATTTTTTTTAAGAAACAATTCTTTTGAACTATTTTTAGCATGAAATAATTCTCAAGCACTTAAATTCAGCTGATTCTCGTTAGCGATGAATATTATTATTCATGTGTTTCTAATTCTATTGGGAATATTTTTTGCGTTTATTAATAACGCATTCTTTTAAAAAATTATTACACCGTTGAAAAATTTTATATAATGGTTGAAAAAACAATTTTTTATAATTAAATAAAAATATTGAAAACTGTCTTTAATATTTGCATTGAAACTGTATATTACTATTTTAAACCCAATTTTTTTTAATATTACAAATTTTTGAAATTATAGATCTTTTGTAATAGAAAAAATATATTTTAAATCATATTATTCAGATCATAGCTTAAAAAGGATGCAAATCTCCTGATCATTAATAGTAATACTTACACGTAATAAAATGAATTCCTCCAGCTAATCTCTTGAACATATAGCGTGGATTCCGGAACGTGTAAATCGAAAATCCGAATCCCATTATCATAACGAACATGGTTATGATAGCAAATGAGACATCGGTCCTCGAATAATCTAAAAAAGAAACACTTAATTATTATTTTACATAAATTAATACTTAATTATTACTTTATTGTTATCTGTTATGTTCCAGAATAATATTCTACTTTATATTTTTCTTATTTGGTCAGCTGAAAGATATCTCATGAGTTGTCCTCTAAATCTATCTTTTTACTACCATAAGGTAGTCAGCAAGTGCAAATTCCTAGTTAATTTGTAACTTTGTTTACTTCGACAAAGTAAGTTATTTTTAGAAAAAAAAAATATTTTATCGCAATGATCATGACTTTGACCGTTGGTTGCAAATAAAAATACATAAACAATGAATCTCAAAATTTATAAAAATGAAAAAGAAACTTTCAAATTCAAAAATTGTAAAGCCTCTCCTTATTTTACTCCCGCAAAAAATCCGAGAATAACAATAAAAACGACAACGTTTTACACCCCATCAAAACACAATTTAAAATCCCACCAATGAATTCACTCACGATCCCCTCCCATCGACGACCCCCGAGAAAAGCCTCCAATAATCAAAACTTTTATCGCGCCCCTAAACTCAGCCCTATATTCTCCTGCAATCAACCCCCATCGCGCAGAAAAGAACTTGCCGACATCGCCGAGTTTTCCCGGAGTAATAAACAAAATTTCCAAAGCCTCCCTCCGCGATTCAGCGCTGAAACGATCTCCCGGTAAATTAGCCCGGCTCCTTGGAAGCGCCGAAGAAACGAGAGCCGGCAAGTTGCGAACTTCTGTTGCTCCGCGGGCTCTTTCAAAAAGCCATAAAAAGCCGGGGGCCTCGAAGGAAATTGATTAGAGATCGTTCTTTTAACGAGGTTTACGTCAGTCGGAAATGAAAGGAGGCAGGAGCGAGCTCCGTCTCTCCTCTTCGACGGGCGCGACAAAAGAGCCAGCCTCCGAACGATCCTCTTCATCGCACGTTTAATGAGGTGAAAATAGAACGCGCGTAAACGTATCTCCGGCTGTCGGGGGAGGGAGCATCGCTTTTCGTTATTCCGACGGCGCCGGTGCAGCGCCGAAAAAACGGCGCGTCGTATTTTTATGAGCGGCGCGCGTGATTCATGTCAATGTCGCGGTAGTAAGAGAGAGAGGCAGAAAAGCATCACGGAGAGGGAAATTTTCGCGAAGAGAAAGAGAGATATGTGATGGCTCGTCGCGAGGATTTCGTGGAGGATGATAGCTGCGGGTGGATGTTGGATGTTGACGTTTTTTGATGAGTTTCCTTGCCAAGCTAGATCGAAGAAGGATTTCGGTTAAAGGCGTCTGGGTAAGCGTGATGTTTGCGATGCACGACGCAGCAGAATGCAAGATTCAAGCTGAAAAATTCGTTTTTTTTCTACGGAAATCCAAATAATCTCACAAAGCATACCCCTCCCTACGGATGCTCAATCCGAATTTCCAATGAAGAAGCTATTGCTATCAATTTCACGGATCAGTGGCTTACGCGCGCGTAGTAATATATTATTCACGAGGCAATTGAGCCGAGTAAATAAACAGGTGAGGCGTAAACGCAGTACTATAATTGTTTGTTGCGCGGCCGCAAAAGCGGCCAGGGCAAATGTTTGCGGCCGTCGGTAATCGGGCTCGAGAACTCGGCAATTTCGCTAATTAAGTACGCGTTTTGTTAATATACTTTGATAAAAGCTCCGTGCGGAAACTAACGTCTCGTTGGCACGTTCGCAGGTAAAAATTTTTACTTTATTAAGCAGGTAAATACGTTTCTCGCTCGAGCTGGTCTGCCTGCGTGTGTGTGGGAGTCGTTTCGTAGCGCGACCAAGTCGTAAAAAGAGGAACATTACGCCGAAACGCCAGGGTAGTTTAGCATTCACGCTCCACCTAGCGGAATGTACCTGAGATTAAAAATACTTATTTTGGTAGAAACGCACCTTATACTTTATTACACGAGAAATTGTTACCAGGTAATTTTGACACTGGGAAAGAACATAAAGTTTTTTAAACTGTAAAATCACAAGTATATTTTTATTATATTTGAAACAATAAAAAACGAAATAATTGAAAAAAAAAACTGAACCAGTATTTTAATTGCAACCACGAGGAATATAAGTTTTAATGCATGAGCATACTCACTGACAAGTGTCTTATCCGCACTTGACTCCGGTCGCCTGTCCCGCTTTGGCTTCATTTCCGCGGGAAACATTTCGTTTTGCGTGCATTCTCCTGAAAAAAAAAGTTAAATTGAATAGGGATCAGTTTTATACGCCGCCGGCTAAAAGAGCGAACGCTCTTAATTGGATTTTCCGAGCCCGCGAATTCTTCTCGCAATGTGGAAGGTGAATATTGAAACTCGATACTTTTCTCGCGTTAATCCGTATCTATGTATAATCGCAACAATCGTAACGAACAGAAAGCTTCTTTTTCAATTGAGTGAGAGTTGCTGTATTATTGGCTGTTTCTCCTTACGTAATGAAATAAGAAAATTCTAAAAATATATTTTTAATGCTTTTAGATTGAAAAATCGCAAGTTACGATGCTTTCTATACGGTTATTTATAAAGTAAGGTTCTGCGTACTAGTTACAGTTCACCTGGCGATTAAATCGCCTCTCTTGGATAATTTTTTTAGACGTAACTTTTTATTTTTATTAAAACAAAATAAAAATACGGGCTACACGCTTTTATGACACACTAAACTTTTTTTAATTTTTTATATCCTAGCATATTTATATATTTAAAATTAATTAATATTTTTTACTCATATTTAAAAAAAAAAAAATTATCTGCACACGTGAATTCAAGCGCACTGAAAATTATATACAGAAATCCATTAATCTCAACAGCCTATTAAACCCGATACGACGAGTATTTTTAATTATACTCTAAACTGAATAACCATGTAAAATTTCCCATTAAAATAAAACAATAAAATAACCCCCATAAAATTGTTTAATGAACAATCATTCAAAGAACTCTTTCATTGAAACCATAACTCCCCCCCCCCCCCCAAAATAAGACTATCACATTCCCATCCATCCGTATAACTCATACAGAATCACAAAAAACTATCTCATCACACTCTCAACCTAGCACAAAGCCATTCCCAGCCGCAATACAGCCTCGTAAAAGCCACAGCTCTCGCATTACGCGCTACCGCGCTATCTTTGCAATACGCGCCCGTCATCAGAAGCCAATCGCAAGCTCGAATTTTCATCGGTCCCGTGCGATAACGCGCGTAAATTTACGACGCGCCTCGTCAATGTATCATTATACCGTCGGCGCGGAAAATAGCTCCCCCCCCCCCCCCCCCCCCCCCCCCCCCCCCGCCCCCCCCCCCCGCGCGCTTTCTACCCCCGCGAGACTGGAATATACGCGTGTTTGCGCGAAAATGCATCTTTTGCGAGCTTTTGATCTTTATCCGTGCGCGGCACACTGATTTCGTGTTGACGGTGCCGTGGGAATGATATAAAGGCTATTGTGGTATTTGATCTTTTCCATGTGACTTCTTTGTCTTCTTTTCCGCGATTGGGAGATTTTCGCGATGGGCTCGGGTTCGCTGACTCCGGGGGCGACGTGGGCGTTAAGAAAGCGGGTGTATCGTATCGTTGCTCGCATAAAGCGCGGAGTGAATGGGCCTGTTTGTTTCGTTTTTATGCGAGGGTGTGTGACTCAGATGTTAAGCTTATTGTTTTCTCTTTTGGGTTGCTGAACCTGGATTTTTATTGAATAGGGGAGAGCGGGGCTAGTTGACACGCGGAGTTCGACGTTCAATTATAAATAATAAGCTGTTTAATACTAGTATTTGGTAATATGTGATATTATATAAGTAAGTCATATCACTGTTAATATGTATAATGATTGACATACACAAATCTAATTTTCTAAGGAAGATATTAATAAAATAAAAATATTAATTGTGTGTCAATTAGCCCCGCTCTCCTCTATGCTATGTTATCTTTCATAAATTAACGTTTTTTATTCAATACAGACCAAATACGTGCCTGCTAAGAATTTTCTGATAAAAGATTAAAGAATTTTAATAATTATGATATAAAACGTTAATTTTTATCCACGTTCAGTACGATTACCAGGATAATTCCCATCAACTTTTAAATCCTCTCTATACAGCTAGCCTGACAGAGCCACACAGCCGTCACACACTCAACTTTTCCAGCGCCGCTCCCCGGTATTTTTCCCTCTAAAACCCTCAATACGTCAAAACAAAGCCCTCCCAGCCACGCCAGGTGACATAACCAGGCCATAATCCCCGCAAAATTCCAGTCCACCGACGCCTCGAAATCCTCCGTCCACGCGCTCGTTGCACAACCCATCGATCGATCCGTAGCGTATGAGCCCCTTAATCCTCACGTAAGATCCTCCATCTATATATACTCACGGTAGGGCGTGCGCTCGGTGCTGTTGGGCAGCGCCTGCAGGTAGCCATAGGTGCAGGCTCGAAACAGTCCCGAGTGGCCGCCCTGGAAGTACTTGGTGCCGTTGAGCCTGACGATGGGGTTGGCCTCGGCGACGACGACGGTCGGCTGCTCTGGCCTCAGCCGCGCCGTCAGCCAGTGATCCGTGCCGATGGCCACCGCCCAGACGCACATGGACAGGCCCACCAGGATAGTGCAGCCCAGCAGAGCCCGCCGCTCGAACACCACCTGAGGGTTCGAATGTTCGTTGCTTGAGATGGCTTTGCTTTTCAGAGAATGTATAAGGAAGGGCTTTGGATGGTTGTGGCTATTAGGGATAGAGGGAGGTGTGTTGTTGCTGCTGGGATTACGCGATGTTATCGTGGGATTATCGTGGGAGGAGAGCGGACAAAAGGTATATTTAGCCGTGTATGGTTGGGTGTATGTGTAGTGCTTTGACTGCGTTGCCGATCTACCTGCTGGCTTTTTCTTAACTATACGCGAGTCTTGATAGCCGAGACGTGATAATGCGATTTTGCTCGCATGAACGGCACAGACGGGCTATTTCGCTTTTACGAGAGGTCATTAGGGGAGAACGTGGGTTTAGCGTAGGTATATTAATCGTGGGAGGAGCATGACGTTTTTGTCACGCATGGGTTGTAAGTTTAGTTTAGGGGAAAAATGTTGCTAGTATGTTGTTGGTAGTATCGAAGCAGTACAGGTGATTATTGATTACAGTTAGGTCAACTCTTCGTGGAATAAGCTTTATACTTAACATTTGCAATTAGATTTCGCAGAACTCGAACAAGTTGTTCTTGGCACTTAATTAATCCCTTGGCAGAAAATTAATTAACTTCTTGAAAAACATTTTCAACGGTCTATTAATTTCAAACATTTCGAAAATTTCCACCCAATAAAATCAATTTCAGAAACCGCTCAATTTCACTTTCCACGGAAAAGAAATCTCTTCAAAACCGACTTCAAGACAACCCGTATAAGTTCAAAAAACTCATTCACAAAACAACTTCCACCCACTTCGAACAAATCACCCTTGTCTCCGTCAAACGTGATATGAATCTCCAATCCCCCCGTCCCTAATAGTTTCCCCGCACCCAAATGATTCAGCAAGTCCCTCGCCCTTTTTCACCTCTCCCGCGCCCATCTGCCTCCGTCATCCCTCTAAAACCGCGCAAAAAGCTCCTCACCTGGTTATAGAGATCCTTCATTCGATTAGGCATAGTCCGCCTCTTTTTCGTAGAACCCATGAAGCTGGCTCTGTCTCGTGAGCGGCCGCTAGCTCCGCGCACCGTAGGCCTCTCGGCCACTGCTCCTGCTGGCTCCAGCTTTAACTTCCTGGATTCTGCCGGGGCCCATTTGCGGGGGGCGCTCGCTCATCCGGGTGCCCCCGACCGCAGGCTGTCACGAGCTGGGCCTGCGAGCCTCGGGACGCTTGCTCATTGCGTGCGGAGGCTGCTTTGAGTGCTCTGCGCTCGCTGTGGACTGAAAGCCAGAGCGGATGGGTTAGATTTGGTTGTGGGAGCGGCCGGGAGGTGCGATTGTTGGATTGAGATTGATTTGGTTGTTTGGTTTGTTTGATGCGTGGGTTTGGTGGGGCTGAAGTAGATGAAGTCGTGCTCGGTAGAGCTGGGTTAGTTCTGATGATGGTGAATGATTGTGAAAGTGAGATTGGCGTGGTTTACACGATTTTTGTAATTTGATTGAAATAATGCTGTTCTGGTTGATATCGAATGTAAACAGAAAAGATTCTTTCTTAATTGAAGATGTTTTCAGCGTTGCTATTTTTACTATTTTGAGATAAAAGTTTAATTGAGTTTGGGAACGAAAATAGCTGAGAAAACATTGCTGAACAAGCGTTCTTATAGGTTAACGTGCAACCTGAAAGCTTACATTTTTTCTCTCTGGCTAAAAATAACAACCAGTTTGACAAGCTGACAGATGAAGAATTAAAACTTTTACTTTTAGTTTCCTTATTATTACCGAAAAATAATAAAAATATTTTATTTAATTAAATGTTCTCCGAAATTAATAAACAAAGAGTATTTTTGTAGTTTTAAAAACACGTTAAGAAAATACTTTTCAAAAACTAATATTTTCAATCTGGCTCCTTTAATTTCAAAGTAAATACGAAAATTGTTAATGAAAATATAGGATATGAATATTTTGTATATTTAGTAATAAAAAATGTAATGTCAGTTATTAAATATAACATTTATACTTTCAAAAGATACTAATTTTTTACAATCTAATGATAATCTAGTAATCATTCTTGTATTGTAATTAAAAATGAAAGGATTACTATAAAATAATAAATTGAATCTTTCAATCATGAGAGTTTTATTTACGTAATGCCCGCCTCTATTTCATACTGTGCAGTCTGTTGTAGTCACTTCATTAAAAATGTAATATTAATTCAGTCTTTAAAAAAAAAACACTTTACATAATGTTTAACAATATGAAAATTGCATCGAAAGTTGTTTAGATAAAATATTTAAAGAATTTTAGTATTTAAAAATACTTTAAACATTATTTTAAAAAATTCAAAGTCCTAAATCTCTTAGCCTCCTTAAGTGCTGAACAAGCAAAGCAAAGTACGGCTAAAGTTTGCACGTTGATAGTACAGTTTTATGTCGTAAGCTATAGGAATACATTATTGTGTCTAACAAGCCTCGTCGTACAAGACTCGACATCAATCTACTTGCACATATTTATACCATGCGCCTTTAACTCGAAAACTTTGACCGCGTTTTCTACAACTTTGCTTTAGCTTTAGACTATCAATCTGTTTCTCAATCCGTTCGTATATTTAAATCGTCTCAATACAAATATCCGATTTACTATTTTTAAAATCTGATTATTTTTTAAAACACGATAACTACAATTATCTTTAACAATTAATCTATTTTAATTATAAACAGCAACTTAGTTGTTACACGATAAAAACCCTAAAATCCAGAAACCCAACCCATAAAGTAGCCACAACCTCCTCAACCTACACTCGACCCACACCCATGAACCTCCATGGTAATGACCCAACCTCCGAAAATAAAAACGCAAAAGAAAAGAAAAATCTCCATCGTACAAAACCAATGTCGCTCGCCCCGGCCGCTAACCACCGCGCAACGCGTAAAACAACAAAGCGAATAAGAAAATAGATCAGCCTCAACTTTTCTCGCGCCCGTGCGCGCGCGTACGTGAGCCTCAGCCCGTCTTCCAATGATATTTTAAATTAGAAGTGCCGAGTCTGCGCGCCGGCTAAGCGAGCGTTTACCGTTCGTTCGCGCCCCGGTATGTCAGCTCATCAAGATCGAAAAGTGCTCGGCCTCTCTGGCACATCATGCTTGTTTTAGAATAAAGAGCAGCGCCCGGCCGCTTCTCTTTAAGGGGGCTTTGTTTGAGGGAAAGAAAAAAGAGATTTCGGCGTGTTTTGAACGGCGGGCCGTTGCAGTTTGTAAATACCGCAGAGCGCTCTACTGTTATTTCGGGGCCACGAAATTAAACTTTTCGAAAGGCGGCCGATCGTTTCGACGAATTTCACAAATCGCTGGGTGTACGCTTACGTAAAATTGGATACTCGGGTAGGGAAAAGAAGGAAAATCGCGAGCCAGTAAACAAGCGCACTATCTTTTAAACAATACCGAATTTATCTTATAATTGAAAGCTCATCTCCCGAAGCAGCAACAGCCCGGGCTCTGCCAGAGCCACGTCAAACAATATCAGATCCCGTCACCGTTGACTCCTCGCCGCTTGTCCACCCACTCGGCCATTGTCTTAAACTCTCTGGCAGCGGTCCGCGTCTTCGACGGGGCACGCACCGCGCTGTCGTCCCCCTTGAAAATTTATCTTCCCGCAAGCTCGCCGCCACGGACGAATAAAGAAGAAACTCAGCGCGCGAGCTTCCGTAAGCTCAAGCTTGCCAGAGCTTGCGGCGCGCGCCTTTAACCCAGCCCCGGATTGGCAGGCTTTGTTGTAATTCGGTAAGCGCGCGAGCGCTGATTCTTTTCCGTTTATTTGCGGCCTGCGCGGGATTCCGGGAAAATTATAGCCGACGGGGCCGTTGTAAGTTATTGCGCGATTTGCGAGCTTCCTTTACGGCGCGGCTCGAAAATATATATATATGCAGTTTTCAGGCGGTCGCTTTTCGAAAATGCCGGAATGAACGCCAGGGAGGCCGTAAAAGTGACTTTGCGAGCTTTTAGGCAAATTTGATGGGCGGGCTTTTAGAGCGTGGATTTTAAGAGGACGCTTTTTATTTGGCCGAAAGCGACTGACTGGCTTTTTTGTTTGCCGTTCGGGGAGAATTGTGGAATTTGCGCAGAAATATAAAGAGATGAAACGCATGTTAATTTTAGTTTTGTGATGGGAAATAAAGTAAATATGAAATTTCAGTATGGCTACGAAAATACTTTTTATTTTGCCGAAGCTGGCAAACAGCTGTTCAATTGGATTGTGGTTTCTGCGTTTGTTCGAATGCATGCATAGCTGGATAAAGCGACCACAAGAGACAGTTGAATTCTTTTATGTGAAAACGTGACTTACGAAAATCAAAACAAATAAGCCCGTTCACTTTGCTCTACTCTTTATACCCATGAAATTTTTACGATTTCAATATTAAATTTGAATTTTCCGATACAGCGGCATCTACTTAACTCACTAAAGCCCGCCGAAACTCGTTTAACGACTTCTTTCGGAAAAAACTTACGTAGGTATTCCAGAGCATCTGCTGGCGAAATGTAAATTTTTCGCGAATTTCAAGGGCACATAGAGGAGCGTACGTGAGCTGAAAATTTTCAAAGACATCCCCCGCTTTGTAGTGTGCAGTATATATCTCTGTCCAGAATACAGATATATTATCTGTTTTCTGCATCTCCGACACTGGCCGTCGACCAAAAGACAAAGAGTTTTCACATTAGAAAGAAGATGGGTTGGATCGTCAATAAACTCTACTTCAGAAAAGTTCGAAACAATAGCTGATTCAAAAATATCGAAATGAATGGAATACAATGAAGAGTTTATGTTTTTAATAAATAATTAAGCAGAGACAAAATTACTCCGCCTCTTTGTGCATTAATTTGATTACGACGAAAAAACTTGAAAGCGAATTTTCCGAGATTAAATAGAAGCTTCATTAGCCCTCCTTCTTACCCCGCTGCATCATAATACAAGCCTCATAACGCATAAATTTGAATAATAAGCGCGCGCTAATTAAAACGTGAAAATTCTCGCCCATTCATAAAACTCCTTTCATACCCTTAAAAAAAAAGCCCCACTAAATTCACGACTACCAGCCAACTACAAGCCAACAGCCAGCGTAAATTCCAACAACCGTATCGCAAATAAGCGAAAAGCGCGTTATGCAAAGGAGAGAAGGCAGGGGGGAACGATACTCGTGAACCTGTAAGTGCATAAAAGGGCTCATATCGCGGCGCTCACAATGCCGAGCCTCGGCAAGCCGAGCTCTTGTCGACGGCTGTTTGCACGGAAATTTACATTGCATTCCGGGCAATATTAATAACGCCGTTAAATCCTCGAGCCGCGCTCTAGATACGCCCGAATAATATCAAACGGAAGTTCATACGCGCGCGCATCGATGTTTCTCTCTTGCTGCGCGCGCGCGCGCGCCAATTACGGCGTGTTTCTGGGGGAAAATTTATGATTCGCCGCGTTAATAAAACTCGGGGCTCTTGAAAATTTCTGGAATTCTTGAAAACTGCTGGACGACTCTCAGAGCAGCGCGCGCCGGCTTGGGAAAAAATCAATTTTGCCGTCTGGTGCGTAGAGCGAGGCGTTTCTCACGATACAGTAGAGAAGGATTGTATAGTTTTAGTTGGAAAGTAAATAAATAAATAAACGAAAGTGAAATTGATAAATTGCCATGTTCTTTCATTGATGCGTATTTCATATGATGATCAGCCTAGAAATACATAGTGAGCTAATTGGAATGACTCTTGATTTCGTCGTACAAAGTAGGTTCTCGGCACATGCGAGAATGAATGACGGAATTTGGCACGATCGGGACGTATTAAGAAATGAGCTGCCAAAACGCATAAAGTGACGAGCACTATTAAGCGATACCCAAATATTTAAGCTTCGAGTTTTGAAAGGCTTTATTTAAGCCTGGAATGTTTATTATTAGAAGTTTTTGTCATTTCTGGGAAATCGTTGGCTGTAAGCTCTATCGAAATATATGTGTCGGCGGGCCATTCATGGTATTTTACCCAGCTACAAAAGGTAGTGTTTATCAATTTTATGTCATGATTTAACGAGTCTCATATGAAAGTGGCAGAATTAATTAACTGTTTTAATGGAAGAAAAATCTAGCTTATTCATATCTGTATGTTCACGTATGTTCTTAAATTAATCAATTTTAATCTCATGACGTAAAGATAAAAAGTATCTCTTTTAATACATTAACCTATATTTTATTATTAAAAACAAGCAGACTTAATTAACTAATTACAAAAAAAATCGAAATTCCTCCTGAGCGCGCGCGTAACAATACGACTCAATCCCATCCCCCAAAATCTCTTACTCCCTCTATTAAAAAAAAAAACAAAACCGTAAAAAAATTTAATTCCAAAAACAACTATACCCACTCT
>JAPYZA010016320.1:0-14640 GCA_030522685.1 Eupelmus azureus
ATGTAATAACATTGATATTATAATTTTAGGTACATGCAATTAAAGAACAATCGTAACTCATGAAATAAATACAAATGACTTGCTTATTTAGTGAAAGTAGAGATACAATCTCAAACAATTAACTTCAGTTTTAATTTCTCAAAGAACAGTATTGCCTTACAAAAGACCAAAGACTTAAGAGGATTGAAGGAAAACCATTTTAGTAAGTACTTTGTGAAAACGCTACCATTTAAATAAAACTAAAAGCGTAGGTTTGCAAAAATAGCATTAAATTTATTTTTCTATATATTTTTCATTTTTAAATTTCATATAGAAATCAATAAAAAAAACCTATCTTAATCAATTAACTCATATTGTAGAAGTATCTTTTTTTTCTTTTTTTTTAAATCATAAATGAATTTTACCTTTAATAAATAAGAACAGCAAATTGTTCTTATAGATTTACACAAAGGTTGACAAGAAACAGTGGAATAGAAAGTCGCGGCGCGCCACCTCTTAATTTGCGTGTGTAATAAAAAAGCGAGACGTCGACGACGCGCGAAGAGGATGAGGCCGCGACGACACAAAGCAACAGTGCTGAGGCGAAAGTAGATCAATGGCTGGTGGGCGGGGGTGGCCGCTTCGGGGCGAATTAGGGTCAGCGGGGGAGGAAGGCTTCGCTGCGCGAAAAAAAAAATGAGAGACAAACACCTATGAGAAGACCTATGCGTGGCTTGTGTATAATGAAATCGAATCGTATACACACGCTCGACGTTGTATAGACCGCCTTATCACAACACGTGTTTCAAAGTTCGCAGCGAAATGGTAGACATTGTCTATTTTAGATGCCAGCCTACTGTCATACTTTTGAATTTTTGTTTTTACCGGATGACTTTTTTACGCGATTTATGTTATTAATGATCTTATTGATAGATAGAAAGGGATAACTGTAATTTGAATGATTGCTTTTACTTCCTTCGTGCAGCAATGTGATTGAAAATTTTTAAAGTACAGGTATCGTTTTGCCGATGATAAATAAGCTGTCTATGATTGATTAGGAAAAGTGGTAAAGAAGTGAGAGGACGGAATACATAAAGAGCCGTGTAACAGCATCTGTGAGTTATGTTTCAGTCGAAAGTCGAAAGTGAAAGTTATGCAATAAAAACATGTGAGATTCTCCTATGGACCTAAAATAACACACTGTTGTTTATTTAATGTATGAAATTAGTACATCGTTTGAAATTTGATATCGCTGTAATTTTGATCACGATTCGTCGTGCAACAGTATTTTTATCCTAAAACCGCATCGAACAAAGTTGACTATTTGTAAAATAGTAAAATTTATAGCCGTCTTATTATGCAATTTGCGCAGTAACACTAATAATAAAATAATAATATTTAAAACATTTCCTTAACAGCTTTTTCTCGACTATATTTTTTAAAATTTCCTGGTATAAAAATAAACTCATCCTCTTCGACACTTCCTCTTGAAAAAAAAGAAACACCTGCCGAATCAATTATAAGAAAAAAACGACAAGTGAAAGCGTCTATCGATCGAGCTCTTTTAAAAACGCCTTTCGCGCGTGGATGGCCTTTTACAAAAAAAAAAAAAAAAAATGAAAAAACTGCTGCGTTTCGTTTACGAAAGAAATTGAAGTCAATTAGTTACGTCACGCGCGTGCTCAAGCGCTAAAACAAATATGGAACTAGAATTGAGTTTGATATTCGTTTTTTAATAGATTCGAAAAAACTGTATTTTTCCTAGGTGTTTAACGCCTAGTATGTATACAAAGCATTTTAAAATTCACCTTAGATTTGCGTTAAAGTATACGTTATGCTCGTATGCTGATTACGCGCGTAGAACATTTCACTCGGATACTTATATGGAAAATATAAATATGTAAGGAACGTTACGCAGAACTGTTACGGATAAACTCACTTTACTCTGATACACTTAAAACGTATACTTGTAAAATTGCATCTTCCGTGATAATTATACAACAATTTTAACGCGCATTCCATCAACTTAAAACCTGAATTTAAATTTTTCAGACAAACAGCAGGCAAAATGTGGCGATTCTCGTCACAGTTTCTCATCCTGCTGCTGGCTGTGTGTGGCTCAGTCAGATCGCAATCGATCCTCGACATATTTCGCAGCCACAACCAGGTGAACGAGAACATAGTGACCGAGCCAAGCGAGAAGCGCTACGACTTTATCGTAGTTGGCGCGGGCTCGGGTGGCTCGGTAGTGGCCAACCGGCTCAGCGAGAACGGAAAATGGCGAGTCCTGCTGATAGAGGCCGGCGGCGCCGAGGGCGTGCTCAACCAGATTCCCGTGCTCGTTAGCTTCTTCCAGCTGACCGACTACAATTGGGGCTACAAGGTCGAGCCACAGCCTCGAGCCTGTCTTGGAATGAAGAATCACCAGTGCCCCTGGCCGAGGGGCAAGTGTCTGGGCGGAACTAGCACGCTTAACTACATGATACACACGAGGGGCAATCGCGTCGACTACGACATTTGGGCGGCTCTCGGTAACGAAGGCTGGTCTTATTCGGAGGTGCTTCCGTACTTTAAGAAGAGCGAGAGATTCAAAGTGCCCGGTAAGTGTGGTTTAATTTATGGGGATGCGAGAGATGAGCTGGGATTGGGTTATTAAAAGTTTTTTTTTCTTGTCGAAAAGGATCGAAAAAATGATGAAAAAATGTTTTCTGTTCGTGTTTACTAATAATAATTTGATATTTGAATTAAAGTATACTTATAAATGTAATACTAAATACGTATAAATGATTTCATTTTAAATAAAATGAATGTATAAATAACATTAATCTGTAATTGAAAATTACAGATGCAAATAATGTATTTGTAAAATTATATAATTTTCCTATAGTTTGCGACATTAAGATTAAATTCAATATGCAGCTCTGGAGTTGTAATTAATGAAGTAATTGTATAGCAACTGTGAATGCGCAATCACACTTTTTAGTCATTATACTGTAGAAATATCTCTATATTTATCGATGCTTATTTGAGCAATTGCATGCACTTTTAGCAATACTTTTCTAATGGGCAAAGCAAAAACGTCACATGCATAAGAATCATTATGAGGACATGCGGTGCTCAAACAATTGGCAATGGTTTTTCTCTTACACAACTTTTTACAAAACAAAATGTAATTCGAATGTTACTTGAATATTACGCCAGAGCTTATAAAAATATCGTCATAGTACTTAAAGATCAGATAATATTGTGGTATTAATAAATTACAGATTACAAACTTTTTTATACAAATAAACTTCAAGAAATAGTTTCTCAGCCTCACAATTTCTTCTTAAAATATTCAAATTAATTTTTCACTACAAAATATCTAATAGGGCCATAACTACTAATACAGTTTTTGCTATAAAGTGTGATTTAGTGTATAGATGAAATCGAAAACGTCTGCAAGTAGCAGATACCTGCGAAATTGCTACTAAAATGAATTATTCATGTGTAGTGCTGAATACGGCAAAACCATTGTTTCTATATACAAAGTTGATCTTTTAAACATTAAAAGAATGTTTTTGAAAAACTCTTTACAAGACTAAACCATTTTTAGAAAAACTTTTTTTTTTAAATTTCTGTTAATGACTTCAAATTGATAATGATATTATTTTCTTTAAATATAGAGAAGTCACGTATCTATAAAATTGCTTTTCACTTTCTGTCATTATCTAATGAAAAATAAATAATTACCCTATGTCTATCGACTAACTTTCTAATGCCGTAAAATAAAAATGTGAACAGTATACGCAGTTAAAAGATTCTTTACTAGCAGTCAACATTACAATCATTTTTTATTGCGATATACAAATTTCTTAGAATCGCTTGAATACGTTTCCGTCTTTAGAGTTTTGCTAAGCTGTCTAACTACATTGTAGTAGTAGCAGTAGTAAAATATAATTTTAACAAAATTTAAAAGTGAATATTATTTAAAAAATTTAATGTCACATTAAAAAATTTTACTAAATTTCACTTCAATTCATTATTTTTTAAATTATATTTATTATAAACGACCAACTTTACTTTGATATTTTAAAAGATATCAATTGATTGTTGATAAAATTAGATACTAATAAGCAGTGATTAGATGCTCTTTTAATCTAATACGTATAATTGCAACTAAAAAATAAATAATAAAACTAATTAATTCATATCAATTATAGTAGTATTAAAATTTTCATAAATTATTTGAAAACACCAAAAGATACAAGAAAAACATTGAAATTCTAAATTTGATCTAAACAAAAATACAAGTAATACAAAGTAAAGTAGGAGGTAAGCTATCTAAATAAAAGGTAATACTTAATATTTATTTGAAAAAGAATTCGTGCTGATCGTAATAATAATGTCGTATTATAAAACAATTTAAAATTAAGCATTTATCAATTCTCTTAAATAAATATTACAAAGAATTAAAAACATCATTAGACGCAACGTCAATAATAATTAATTTAAAAATAAACAAATTGCTCTAAAAATTTCACTCTCTTCCATGTTTACATCCAGCCCAGTTCGACATCCTCTTATCTCAGCACACTCAAAATTCGACAAGGTCCTTCAGAGACCCACTATTCCCCTGCGTCTTAACTCTAAGAGGATCAATTAGTTTAATAAGGCCATCGACTCGTACTCAATCTTTTTCTCTCTCTTTCGATTCCAGGCATGCCGTCTAACTCGTCGTACCACAGCGGCGACGGCTACCTCTGCGTCGAGCACGTGCCCTATCACACCGAGCTATCGAGGGCCTTCCTGAAGGCGGGCAAACGGCTCGGCTACAAGATCGTCGACTACAACGGCCACGATCAAGTCGGCTTCTCCTACATTCAGGTGAACATGGACCAGGGCAAACGTTGCAGCGCCGCCAAGGCCTACCTACGTGTCCGTAGGCCCAACCTCCACATTCTGACCAATGCCCAGGTGACCAAGGTCCTCATCGACAAGAACAAGAAAGCTTACGGTGTGGAGTATCTGAAAAACGGCAAGAAGTACACGATCCACGCGAGCAAGGAGGTTATCCTGTCGGCCGGGACCATCGATTCTGCCAAGCTGCTCATGCTTTCTGGTGTAGGACCAAGGGATCATCTGGAGCAGCTCGGCATCGAGGTCATCCAGGATTCTAAAGTCGGCTACAACATGTACGAGCACGTGGGCTTCTTAGGTCTGAACTTCATGGTCAATCAGAGCGTGAGTCTATTGCAGCGCAGATTGACACGGCCGAGCGTCATCCTTGAGTACACCCTGCAGAACCGTGGCCTTATGACCATCCCAGGTGGAGCTGAAGCTCTGGCCTTCATCCGAACCAAATACGCACCGGACTCGCGTCCAGACGTTGAACTGCTCTTCGCTAGTGGCGCCCTCCATTCTGATGGTGGTTTGACTCTCCGCAAGGCTCTCGGCATCACTGATGAACTCTACAACGCCGTATACAAGCCAATCGAGAACAAGGACGCCTGGTCCATTTGGCCGATTGTCCAGAATCCGCGCAGCGTTGGCCGGATCACACTGAAGTCGAAGAATCCCCTGGATGCACCAATTATCCAGCCGAACTTTTTCGAGCATCCAGCCGATCTAGAGATCATCCTCGAAGGAATCAAACACGCCATAGAGATATCCAAAACCGAACCATTCGCTGCATTCGACTCCAAACTCCACAACATCAAGATACCAGGATGCAAATCATTCGAATTTGGTAGCGATGATTATTGGCGTTGCGCTATCAGGCATCTGCCCTCGATGATGAACCACGAGATTGGCACCTGCAAGATGGGTCCGGCCAGCGATCCTAACGCTGTTGTGGATCCTCAGCTTCGGGTTTACGGTGTGGAGAATCTGAGGGTCGTTGATGCTTCGGTTATGCCGACGATGCCGGTGGGACACGTGAACGCTGGTATTTTCATGATCGGCGAGAAGGGAGCTGATATGATCAAGCAGAGCTGGGACGGCGTCGGCAAGATCAGCTCGTAATCGAGCGACAGTTTGGCAAGTTTGAGATAAGGGAAAGATTACGAGAGAGTATAAATATAGAGCGCGGTAGCAAGAATCACTGAGATTCGTTGCGTGAGCCATCGCTGCTGTTTTTTTGATTTGTTTTCGGAGATAGAAAGGAAAGACGAAATAATTCTACCGCTTTTGCGAAGGCCGAGCGCTAGGCACTAGTGTTGTGGTCGCTCAAATTTGTTTGACCTACATTGTTGCGTATTGATTATTCCTAGCGGAAATTCAAAAATGTTTTGTTAAAAAATTTGTTTTCCAGTCCGAATTGAGGACGCAATGGATGTTCTGTTTTTTATTTATCGCGAGATGATGGTGCGAAGTACTTTGTTGTAATGTGATTCGAATTAATTATTTAAGTTAGTTATATTTAATGCATTGTTTGTCGATGAAAATTACACTTTTAATATTTTTGTATTATGAAAGCATTTGAATGTTATTTCATTATTATTGTTGTTGAATTTTTTCAATTTGCATTTGGATTTCATTTTTTGAATCATTATTAAAATATATAGAATATGTATTTTGTAAATGTTAAAATAATCTTCGAAGGAGTATGTAGATTAGATCATTCGAATACTTTTTATGTAGAGCAATGATCTCGGAATTTGATGACACCATTTATCTACTACCATAAACTATGTTGTTAATAAAGGAGTCTATTGAGTTTAAGTGAAGGTTAAGCAATTAAAGACATTATGTCACTGGGAAATACAAATGTGGTTGGGACAAATGTGTAATATTTTGTACATAAGAAGAAATAACTTACTGTATATAGTTTCTTAAAGTTTTTTAATAAATCAATAATTGTTAAGCAAGGATAATTCTTTACTACAAAACACAATGTATTATTATCTAATTGATATTTTTCATTACTGTATTGTGGTATATTGGTTCTAATTAACATAATACCAATATAGTACAATCTAAACTAAGTTTAATTCAGATACTAACACAGCACAACAGACATTACTTCATAATTCTTTATTATAATAGTATACACACAAAGAAACACAAGCTTAGATTTTTCATGTTTCACATTAAATGTATTTTATTAACAAAAATAATTTTTTCATAGAAGCACTCTGTATTCTTTTTTTATGTTTGCTCTCCTAAGAAAAGAATACATGTTTATCACGGTAGAAAATAAAAGACTCCAATTTCTAAAACAAAAATAAAACAATAAAGTAAACCAAAGTAAAATCCTTGTGTAAGCTTTCCGTAATAATCTGTTTCCTGAATACAGCTTACATTACATGTTGCATAATAGTTTTAAAAATACTCGGACTTTTAAATTTGAATCATTCCTGTTATATTGCATGTAAATTTAGATTTCAATCTATTAATACATAAATTTAAGCATATGAAGTTTCAATATTGATTAATCTATAAATTTACTACATTGGAATGAGTAACTTACGTTTAGATATACTTTTTATAAGTGTTTTCATTTCCTATATCTGTTTGATTTGATAAAAAAAGTCAATGTTAAATCAAACAATACACATAAGAGTGATTATTTGATTGAGTCATAGCACTTGTGCAATAAGATAAAGACTACTATTACACTAAACTGAAATTAATCAATGAATGTAATCACAAATTCTTTTTCAATATTTATTAAATTCAAAAGTTTTTTACTACTATATTCAAGACTTATTTTTTGGACAAGGAAATAAAATACTACATGGAAATAAAATATTACAATACACAAGCTGACTCAATGCAGTCAAAGAAAAAAAAATTTAAATGAGAAAAGCAATTAACCAGCCACCTCGTAAAACCAATCCCCAGAATCCCAGCACTAGTAAAGAGTGAAAAATAAAAATACAAAAACGAAGCTTCTCTAAAGAGTGCTCCAAAAACTCGAGAGCATACGCACAGCCCAAACTACATAACGAATCTCGTCCCTTCTATTTTCCGTTCTCTCATTCGCTCCACTGCTCCCACTTCCTCATCTCAAAAGAGAGAAATACAAAAAAAAGAAGCAGGAGTAGGAGACGATAAGAGTCGTCGGCGCCGTCGTCGTTGGCACGCGCCGTAACCTCGAAAATTCCCGCATACGACACGCGCTCACGCACACGCTAATACACACGTATACAGCAAGCTCTCTGTGTTAGTATACCGACCGCCGTACACACCAGCACACGACGCCCGAGACCCATAATCGCGTTATATATAGGCGAAGCTCGAATTCCGTGTGCGCATGCTGTTTAACTTTTGAAAATTAGGGTCAGCCGCTCCTCTCTCTCTCTTCCTCTCGTCGATGTCTGCCAATTTTCGGCCGCGGAGCCGCACACCAAACCCGAAAAATCAATCGCACCCTTTCACAGCAACGTCAAGCCCTCGAATCAGAGTCAATCAATGGCTCTTAAGACCCGCCGCGCGTGTCTACTTGTAAGTACACACGCACGTCTCGGAAATTCCCAGCCACTCGCCGAGCTGGAATTAACGAAAAGAATTACGCACTCTCCTAATTGCGGCCCAGGCGCGTGTCATCTTCGTCCACGCAAAAACACCCTCGCTGCGAGAGAAAAAAAGGCATTTCCCTTTCAAGTCGCGTGGCTGTGCGTGGATCTGGGTGTGCATCGTGCGACGAGCAATGTAATAACGAGACGCGCCTCTTCTTTCAGTGCGCACTCATCGAGTGGGGATGTTTATCCCCGGGATGAGTCAAAGCGGCTCGCGCGCGCGACGGCGGCGTTTCGGCTCTCCCTCTTCTTCGCCCCCCCCCCCCCCCCGTTCTACACCCCCTATATACACACGCACACGGAGCTTCCTCGCGCGTATATAGAGCAGCGCTCTCCTCTTTCCGGGTTTTCCCCGAAGGTTTCTCTATATGACGCGCCGCAGCTACACACTCGCTGATGTATAGCGTAACAATGCGAATGTTATGCTCCAGTAGTACAGTGCGTGCAGCTGTCTACGTGTTAGTTTTATTGTTTTTTTTTTTTTTTTTTGTTCTTTTTTTTTTTTTTTTTTTTTTTTTTGTTCTTATAGGTTAGAATAGTGCAAACTGCGCATCTCTCACCTGACACGACTAGGGCCTCGTTGGGTCCGCAAGTGTGGACGTTTCCCATGGCTCTCTTCTCTGTTTTCCTTCCTCTCTCAACCGGCGCTTCTCCCTCTCTCTCTCTCTCCCTCGCACTCGAGCACGGAACTGCACTCACTCACGAATGCCGGCACTGTCGGTCACACACTGCTTATCTTTCTCGCGTGCGCTGAAAGCTCTATCCAGGCCCGGGCAGCACTGCTTTATTTACTCGGCTAAACAAAATAAAGCAACGGACGGCTTGTGTGTGTGTGTGTGTGTTGAGACTCTCGGCGCGCGCGCTCGCGCAAGGATGTTGTAAAGATGCTCGGCGGCACACCGGACGGGAGAGCGGACGACTCTGGTCTCTCGGCTTTTTTCTCACACACTGATACGCCACCGCCAAGACGGGACACTACCCGAGGGCATATCACTCTCGCTCTGTCCTTTTTTCGCTAGGCGCTGCTGCTGCTCGCTCTCTTTTTCTCTTACTCGCGTCTCGGCTGCACCTATATAACACTGCGCGCGCGCTTGCCTGTCGCTCGCTCTGTCTTCTTTCAGAACTCGCGCACACGCACTGGACACTACAGTAGTGTATATACGCGCTCTCTCGGGCAGACGACGACGATGACGCTGACGTATAGTATAGGTATATAGCTTGGATAAAGTGTACACGCACGCGGCTAGCCGTATAGATGCGCGGCTTGTGCAGGCTCAGGCTGGCCAATCGCGAGTGGCTGCTCTGCTAGGGCGGCAAATATGAATGTCCGGTTTGGGTGTGGGCTTTTTGGAGATTTTCGGGTTTGTTGGTTGAGGTTTTGAAGTGGGACGGACTGTCTGATCGATCTATAATCTTGTTTTGGATTAATTTTTAAGAGAAATATTTGAAATCGAGGTTTGTTAAGTCAGTTGCGAAAGTTAAAGCAGTACTGGGGGCGCAGGTGACTAAGCGGGAAAATCGATATCTACGCTAGCCGGGGAATTTCCCAAAGGCTCTGACGGGAACAGCGTTGTTTTCAAGTTATTTTTAAATACAGAAGTGAATTATTTGCGTTAAATTGGCATTGCGACGTTTACGAGAGCTAAAGAATTATTGTTGCATGCAATTATGCAATTTTAAGAATAGTTATTTTACGGCTCCTGTAATCATGTTTCACGAGTTACCGCTTGAGTCGTAATGTTGGATGACGCGGGCCGGAAATATAGAGCCTATCCACTAGATGTCTTTATTTATCATGAAAATATTGTTCGAGTTCGATAAGGTCGTTGACTCAAACTCTATTAATAGATGTGTAATAAGTATCGAACAATATCCGAACTCATGTTGGTCAAGCGTAATTTTCAAAATTTCCAATTAATAAAATAAGTATTTTTTTATTTACATAATTTCGTAATATAGTTAGTTGTTTAACCAATATAATTACTTCGAATATACAGTTAAAAGTTATGAATTATTTACGTAATTTTAGCTGGTCTATTTACATAATTTTCCAGAAAGATGGAAATTATGTGTATACAGCCATTAATTAATTACAAATGAAGAGATTTTTTTCTATGATAATTGATGATTTACATAATTTGTGTTAATGTTTTGTAATACACTTACGTAAAAAATTTCAATTATTAACTGTTAATATTCTTTTAATGTTATGTAAAAATGTAATTTTTTCAATCTATATTATTAAAGATAAATGACTTTTTAAAATAATTTTCCACCAAAAAATAAGTATTATCTAGCTTATGCACTTTTCTTATCAGTTTTTTCTATAATTGCAAATCTTTTCAACAACTAATAACCTTTTTGTTCGTACAAATGAATCACGTACTACCTAGGAAAAATGCAAATACGGTATTTCTTTTAACTTATATACCTTCTCACACAACACGTTGAAGTAGTTTACTAAACCATTTCGCTCATACCATCAAAAACCAAAAATAAAAAATCTAACATGTCGAAAAGAAGTTTTTACAAGACGATCCCATGGTTGTTGGTGCTTTTTGTCGCACTCTATCCACAAATTGGTTCCTTTCAGAATTCATCCGAAAGCTGGGTTAGTAAGTTCGGTAAAATTATCAGAAATTTCTTCAAATTAGCAGCAGGTGGCTTACTCTTCTATGAGGAGGACCTGGTCACAGCTATAACTGAAGAACTCGATGACATGACTCCCGAAGATCAATCAATTTACGATTTCGTGGTTGTCGGGGCTGGAACCGCCGGTTCAGCGGTTGCTTCTAGGCTAAGGTGAAATATAAACGCCTATTATTAAGCTACTAAATTAATATTACAATTTTAGTTTCATTAAAACAATTACCACGGTATTAAAGTCTTGCATCTTAGTAATCCCAAACGTATTTTCTGCATTAGTTTTCAAACTGAAATATAAATAAAAACACAACTACAATTACACAAGGACTAATATTTTTCTGATTCTACCATAGCGAAGATAAGAACGTGACGGTGATGCTGATCGAGGCAGGCGTCCCGGAGAACGCACTCATGGACATTCCTCTCCTGGCCATGTATCTTCAGTCCACCGAAGCCATAAATTGGAACTATAAGATGGAGCATTCACCAAATTACTGCCGAGGCTATCTTAATGGCAGATGTAATATGCCTCGCGGCAAGGTAATGGGTGGCTGTAGCGTCATCAACTTAATGTTAGCGACGCGGGGTAACTTCCGGGACTACGATGACTGGGCCTATAAAATGGGCTGCGAGGGTTGGTCTTGGCAAGATGTTTATCCACTTTTTAGGCGCATGGAGAACTTCGACGTGCCAAAGGATTATCCGAATATTGCGTGGGAGTATCACAGTACCGGTGGACCAGTTTCTATTTCAAGAGCAAGGTATACTAGCAAGTCGGCTGAGGCGTTTTTAGAAGCGGGGGTGGAAAGAGGCTTTGATGTAATAGACTATGAAGCGCAAGAGATGATTGGTTACTCGTATATGCATACGACGCAAAAGAACGGTTCCAGATGCAGCAGTAACAGGGCTTATCTGTACCCGGCAAAGAAGAGGACGAATCTGTTTTTAACGAGGAATAGTCACGCTGATAAGGTAATTAATAGTTAATTCTGATGTTTGCTTCTATACTTTTCGATAAAGAGACATGTATCATGAACAAAATTTCATTTGATATTAATTTACACATTGGTATAAAAAATTGATTTTGCTTTTCTAATTTTTATATTCATTTTTGGAAACTTTTTAATTGAAATAATATAAGGTACTCATCGATCGTGAGTCGAGGCGAGCTTTTGGTGTCTCCTTTACGAAGAAGGGTAAGAAGATTCGTGTCATTGCCAAGAAAGAAGTGATACTTTGCGCGGGTTCCATTGGTTCGCCAAAACTTCTGATGCTCTCCGGTATTGGTCCTCGTGATCACCTCAGTGAGTTTAATATTCCGCTCATAAAAAATGCTCCTGTAGGTCACAACCTGATGGATCATATGTCTTACTGGGCTCTAAACTTTCTCGTGAATGAGTCCGTGGCTATCCTCACCCAGGATTTATTCCTGCCTGATAATCCTTCGATTCCCGACTACTTACTCTATCGTAAGGGACCACTAACTATCCCCGGAAGCGTCGAAGCAGCAAGCTTTTTCAATACTCGTGATTTGAGCGCTCGCCAGGGTATACCAGATATGGAACTGCTCTTCACTAGCGTCTCGATTGCCTCTGATCCTATGGCCCACGAAGCCCTAAGTCTTATCGGAGATCATTATGAGAAATACATGGGCAACTTGAAAGGCAAACAGTCTTTCATGATAACTCCAACTCTGTTGACACCTAAAAGCCGTGGTAGAGTGATGCTGAGGAGCGCTGACCCACAGGACAAACCTCTGCTATACCCGAATTACTTCGATCACCCGGATGATATGAAAAGCATGATTCTGGGGATCAGGGAGTCCATCAGGCTGAGCCAGACTAAAGCGATGCAGCGATACGATGCTAAGCTGCCGGATAATCCGATCTTGGGATGCGAAGGCTTCGAGAAGGATTCTGATGAGTTCTGGGACTGCGCGGTGAGAACATTTGCTGATACACTTTATCATCCGGCTGGGACATGCAAGATGGGTGCTAGGACTGATCCCACGGCTGTAGTGGATCCGAGATTAAAGGTAAAAATTGATTTGATTAATAGAGGAGGGATTCTTATATGGTGCTAAGTAGGATAATAATAGAGACTTTGTTTGGATAGGTTATCGGTGTAAAAGGTTTGAGAGTCGCAGACGCCTCTATCATGCCGATGATCATTGCAGGACACACCATGTTACCGACAATGATGATTGGCGAGAAACTTGCCCAGATGGTGAAAGAGGACTGGAAGCTCATGTAACAAAATTAAAATAGTAGAGCTTTCTTATTCGTTTTTTTATTTTCAGAAGTAAGATTACATCTACTTTAATTGAATTAAAAACAAAGATTTGATATTAAATGTGCATATAAAAAAGCAATCGTGAAAGTGTATGTCCGAAAATGGGCGTGAAGAATAGTTACAGTATTGTAATAGTGTAATTACTGATATTTGTAATGTTTTATTAAATTAGAGTCAAAAACTTTAGAGTACTAAAATTTTAGTAAGATTTACAACTTTTAAATATTTCAAAGATCATTTGCTCGATTTTAAAGCAAGATGTGACGAATGTGTAAAATACAGACAAGAGAATATGTATTCAGCGCTAATGTTTTGTAGTAATAAAAATGTATGAATCGGTGTGAATAATAAATAATGTTTATAAAAATTAAAAATTTAAATCTGCAAAAAATAGCTATTTGTCAAAGTTGTAAAAGTGAATTATGGAAGTAAAAAAAAAATAAATAAAAAGCTTGTTGATAACGAATAATAAACCGATAAGTAATCTCTATATTTGCACACATCTATATTTCCTATCAACTCCTTGTAAATAACTGATCAGTATTTTGATAGTCCTGGTTGTCGTATCTGCAGCCTCAATTTACAACAATCAATTCCTTTATGAGTAATTCACATGGACAAAACGCCTCTAATAGGAAAACATAAAAATTTTACATAAAAAATTTTCTTTATCTAAGTATGTTTAAGGTAATAGAATTTTACTATCTGATTTTCAAATTCTTTATGACGGTAAATTATAAAGAAATTCGATGACAATACAATATTCCATTATCAAACAACCACTATCTCGTCATCTCCTATTTAATGAGTATGGAATTAAGTTTGCAGAGGTATAAAATAAAAGACTAATAATACTAAATTAACTTCGGCAATATAATTGGATATATGTATACATGATGAATAATACTAAAATAAAATAAAAAATTTAGAAACATGCTTTTTTGAAAACAAATCATAGTGAAAAAAAAATTATTTTTCAACACGTTTTATTTTTAAGAAAAGCATGTTTTAAAATTTGTTTCATGTTATTTTTATTAACTCCGTCTTTGATACAAGACATATTTACAGTCCCAAAAAGTACTTATTTGTTTTTATTTGATTTTCTTGAATAGTTTTTCTATTTTTTCTAATAAAAATGCTAGCAGGGAAATAATGGCCGAGGAGGGAAATAATGACCTAGGAGGGAAATAATAGGCCATTATTTCCCTCCTCGAGTTTTGCG
>JAPYZA010016324.1:0-10395 GCA_030522685.1 Eupelmus azureus
ACCTCGACCACTGTACTATCCATAAAATAATTAAAATACAATACCCCTTACCTCAAGAGACGTCTACCCCTTATCTCACCATTACCCACGGACATACTAATTCAAGCAGCATTGTTAAGTACCAGCAATTAGCCCGTAAATTTCTTTATATAAAAGCGAATCCCGCGAACGCGGCCACCCCGATAAATCAATGGCCTCCGAACGACTAATTGAAACGTCGCTTCGCGAGCACAAAGGAGCCTCGCTTCTCCCGAGCGCGTGAAAGAAACGGGGCCCCCGGTTCCGCATTGTTTTCGCGATAAATTTGCGCACAATTTTCGGCAGGCTGCGGTCATCGGAGAGGGGAGGGGGGGGGGTAGCCGTCGCCGATATAAATTGGCTTTTATATTGTGCGCCGGCTGCCGGCGCGCTGCCCCGCGTTGTAAATCCAACGGGCCATTGTATTTTGCGGTGGACGCGTGCTGCGTAGGCCGAAGACGTGGATTGTCTGCGGAAAGTACGGGAAGAGGGAGATATTGGAAGAGTTAGTTCTGGCTGCTTTTTTCGTTGGTTTGGTAGGATAGTTTTGTTGTTTATTAGTTGATTATAATTTAGATTGCTCATTGTGCGAGAGATTGAGAGGTTGAAGTGTTGTTTGCGTGAGAAAGCAACAAACAAATGTGAAATGTTGTTTTTTATGTATTGTATGATGTCACTTTTAATTAAAGAAAAGGGTTTGCATTCTTCGTTTTCACATAATCTCGGTCTTTGTATCTTCAAGTCTATCGTTTTTTTAATTGTTGCATATAATATGTGTGGCCATACGAACTTTTCATTCTTTAGGAACAACATCAAATTTTTATATGGAGGCAATTACATCTTGGAATGGTAAGATTTACAATGACTATTTGGCTCTGCAGTAAAATTCACAAGTAAATTCTTATCATCAAAAAAGAATTATTGCCAATAATGAATTTTAATAATTTTATTCAAATTTTAACTAGTAATAATATTTTTTTTTAAGAAGTACAACACTAATCAGTATGACAAGTTTTTTTCATCTAACACGTGACATTTTTTGCGAATCCATAACTGCACCTAAGTAATACGATTACTCATAAAAATAATAAACACTCGTAAAAAGCTCTTAACTACCCGCAAATCACGCCAAGTGCAATCACACCACGCGCTTGTCCGCGCTGTATTGCTGTTTCGCATTGTTTCTCACCTCCCATCGTTTTCATCTCTAAAGGGGAGAATGAGGGAGGAAAGAAGGACGAGACTTCTCTCATCTTTCGCGGTGCAGAATGTAGGTGGTCCCTGCGCAGCAACGATTTTAAATTAAAATTAAAGCCAGACGTGCGCGCTTTTACGGGTCTGCGTGGCTGCACCGCTGCTGTCGCGTCGGAAAAGCGCGTACATATAACGATGTTAATGGCTCTTAGCGCGCACCAAAATTGCCATTTGCTTGCTCTCTCTCTTTCTCCCCTCGTTCTTTTTTTATTATTAAAGGAATTAGTAAATAATTTTAATTTGAACAGTGACATTACTTTATTGACTTTGAAAAATATACCAGGTTTTTAAAATTTTGATAAATATATCGAATTAATTACTCGGTAAGTATATGTCAACTTAAAAAAAGACCAAATACTTGCTCTCATTTCATGCGGTTTATAATTGACATAAATTTTTAAAAAATTATAAAACTTTTTTAAAGCTAATAATTGTGACCCTTATAATTGAGTAAATATATGTATGTATCAAACCTGGTGGATAAGTTGCAGACTATAAAATGAGTTTATTTCTACTACCCCGAAACTTTTGGTCTAATCTATCTTCCCACCGCCCCATCCATAATTTTTCAATACCCAAAAATCCAACCAGCCACCCATCAAAAAAATACACTTTTCACTCAGCAAAACAAATCGCCCGATTCCCAAATAAATATCCACCATTTGAATCCCAACCCCTACCAAGAAACGAACAGCGCGCGCTCCCGATTCCCATTCAAATCAAACCCGATCCTCTCCCCTTAATTAGCGTAATTAATGCGATAAACAACTTGATTAATTAGCGCAGCCGCGTACATCGATCAGACAGCCGAGCACACCGCAGCTGCGTGGGCGCGCGCGCTTTCACCGAATCCGTATGCATTCTCGCGCGGATTAAAGTGTAACGCTTATCTTTCCAGAGCGCGCCAGGAGTATCCAGTGTCGGAGTCGGAAGGTGCGTGCGCATGCCGTCTTTTTTAATCGAGTTTCGGGATTTCGGAGATTATGAGGGAGGGGCGTGGCCGGGCTGCGGTTTAAAAATGTTTCTTTCACGAAAATGTATATCTCCGGGGAGTGCTTTTGAGAGATCGTATCGGGTTGCACTGCGCGGTTGAATATAAGTTTAATGAATGAGGTCTGATTTTTTTTTTGTAAGACGATTAGTGCGGGTAAAAAAAATTTGGCTCATTGAGAAATTGTTTCGGTTTGGCCATCTTGAATTTTGTGAGCTTTGATTTATTTTACGTTTGATTTTTAATTTAGCAGTGTTAAGTTTTTTGTAAAAAGTATCGCAGTAGCGCGAATATAGATATTTATTGATGATACACAAAAAGCTCTGAATAATCATTACCTTATAATTAGTTTTAAAAATCGATGAGAATTTTGTGATAAAATCTAGAAAGAATCTTTAAAAATCAATATTTAATGTATCTCGAGAAAAATCGATAAAAATTCTCTCGGGGGAAGCGTACCCATGTAACCTAAAAGCAATCGATGATGTCTTTTTTCAATCGTCGAGGTTAATTAAATTTATCGCCGCGATTTGCATAATAATAGAGGCCGCGAAAGTACGCATTAAAGTTTGTAAATTCGAGATTATGCCAAATATACGTACAAGAGTAATGATTTCGTAAGTGAGATTGAAAAACAAAAATGAAGTAATAACAATAATTGCAGAAGGCCGTCCCTAGTCCTCCTCGGTTAAAATATTCACGCACCGGGTGAGTTTGTATTTTGATGAATTTCGATGGAGCGAGCCCCAGGCGTATATCGCATTAGTCACGGTGTAATCGATGTGAGAAGATTGGTTGCTTCATGCATATTTGTGGAAATTTTTTTACCTAATGTTGTGTTTAATATTTTATTTGTGTTATTGTTAGCGTATAATAACAAAATATATCTACTGGTGATTCTTGCATTGTTGGTTCATAGATGAAAATAGATGTCAAAAATGGAAGATGAGAATTTAGAATACCTGCTAGTTGCAATGAATAAGTAAAAACGTACCGGTATTCTATACGGAGAACGTTGCTGTAAAAATATTAAAGAGGTGCCATTTATAAATAAATTAGATTATAGTCTTTTATTCTATGTTTAATTGAATTAGGGTATCTATATTAGGTAATACTGAAAGTAAGTATGGACTGAAATAACAGCAACTACACATTATCATATATTAGTAAAAATGTGCTAATGAATTATAAGGTTAAACAAAACTCAGTAAACTTACACTAATTGGAATTTGTACACACTAAATAACTGATTTGAGCAGTGACTATTCCCAGTTGATAGTAGGATATTTGTCAGTCTAATTAAATCAATGTAGATTCACATAATCAATTAGAGAATTTCCACTTATTTAATTAGAAAGTCTTTTTTAATATTAAATTTTAAATTAATTTTAAAATGTTTTCTTTCATTATTATATTTTATACAAACAATAATATTATTACAAATCCTTCCACTAAACTACATTACGATCAGTACACGAAGTAAATTTTCCTTTACCATTGCAAACGAACAGCATTTAAATTCTGTCTCTTTGAGAAAATAAATAAAATATTTTCAGACTATATCAAAAACTTGTCAATAATCATAAATAAATATAATTTTTGAACGCATAACATAATCAAAAGCCGAGCCAAGCTAACAAGGGCGTGGACTTTGCAATTATGCCCGTGAGAAAAGCACCAATAAAACGCGATATAAAACGAATGGCTTGAGAGAGCTTTAATGCATTCGATCCATTGATTTATTCACTGGGCTCGCGCGAGAGCATCAGCTCTTTCTCACTTGGTGAGTACGAATGAGCGTTGCTCCTTCGTCAGAAATAAATTTCTTACACGTACCGCTGGCTTTGCGAGCGTGTAACTATCAATAAAGAAGAGGAATCCCTCCTTTTCACCTGGTGACATTAATAATCCGTATTTTCGTTTTATTGAGCTTTCTAAAATGTCTGCTGCTAAAATTAAACGTGTAATAGCCTGCTTAGGTTGTTATGTTGTGAGTTTGAAGTATTAACATATTTGAATTGAATTTTTTTTAACGCTAATTCGTGAATTTTTATATGATATACTTTGTTTAATGTACAATGAGTTGAACAATTTAAGAGTTTTTATGATACCTACCAAAATTTGATCAATATAAGTTAATAATACATTAATTTATTTATAAATAATACCATTTAGGGATCTCAGTCTAGACTTTAAAATTGCTAAGAAATAAATAATTATTCAAAATCATATTCTAATAATACATTTTATCTGTTATTTAATAATCTCTGTTTCAAAATCTGAATATATATCGTCGTTTCCATCGAAAACAAGCTTCCGCATACATATACAGTGACGATCCAGAGCACATGTTTCCCCATCTTATTAATATCGAAATTACATACAAGGTTCGTTGCACGCTCGAAAATTTGAGGTAGCCGCAACATCAACAATGACTCGAACGGTACAACATCTGCAAATTTCGCATATGCATTATAATAATATGGTTTTGAAACTGGAAATTTGTTGATTCTTTTTCTTGATAGATTTAATAACATTTTTTTTTAATTCCTTTTTGTATTTATAATAAAGATATAAGAAAACCATTGCCAACCAATAAGTAGTAAGGATTACTGTTTATTTACTATTTATAATATTAATTTAGCCAAGCTGGTTTGGTTTCTGACTTTACAGATAATCTGCATACATTTTGTAGTAAAATGAAATTCTCGTTCGACAAGTTTAATGTGTAAAATTTCACTACTCAGTATTGAGGGTAAATTATCTAAACCAAAAATGTTTTTGAGTATTTCTTATAAAAATTTATTAAACTGTTAATTTGGTAATGAGCGGTGGTAATAATTTGATTGTTCTAATCGAATGATGACTGAAACATCTCTGACACCGGAGTAATTAATTTATACGAAGTAACTAAATGTTCAGTCAAAGAATTGCCGGTTGATAAGATGAATTTTAATTAGTTCCAATTTTTTAAAACCCTAAAAAACGTAACTTTTGCAAAAAAATTCCAATTCATAAACTTGTTTCTCGGGTCAGAAAAATCAGTGAAATAAATATCGCTCTGCCGGCCTGCTAAAAACATTCCCCCGTCGACCGTAAAACCTTAATTTTTCAAACTTATTTGCGCGACTCCTTTTATTTTAGCTTTATTTGTCAGGCAAAAGAGATTCAGGCCCGATACTCGTCAGCCATTACTTTGGAATGCTGCAGTGTAGCCCGCGGAAACGCAGCGAATGCTGTAGGTAAATTGGCTTCTTGGCCGAGGCGCATTACATATTTTCGGAGAAAGGCTCGCGTTAATTTTCATTTCAACACTTCATCTTTCCTCGTTCCTTTTTGCAGGAGAACAGCTTGCCTCGCACCTTGTTTTCGCATTTCGAACGGGAGAAACCCTTATCTTTCGGATACGTACACGTGTGAAGGTCCTTTGGTACATTATTTTGCACAGTGAGCTGCGCTGAAATTGACTCTTATTGGCGTCGTGTACTTCGCGACCTTGCGATACCTTATTAAAGTGCGACTGTCTTATCAAGACGTTGAATATTAATAACTGTCTGGCAGTTGGATAGATGAGGAAATTTTATTGTATAATTATTTTTTTTAGGGTTATTTTTCGATCGTGAATATTATATTCTATGAGTATTTCAGTATCTAAAAATGTAGTAGAAGTAAAATTGATTTAGTTTAGAAATTTTGAATTGTCGTTAGTAATTCAGTATCTAAAAATTCAGTAGAAGTAAAATTGGTTTATGCAATAAATGAATTGATTGATCTTCTTCGAACCAACATAAACTTTATTCAATAAATGTCTACGTTTCCGGACGTTTACTAAGTTATACTCACTTTATATATACTGTATAATTATTTTATTGTATTTAAATAACAACAATTATTATAATTTTCAAATTTTTCTACTTTCACCAAAATACTTTTACTAATTATTTTTCTATAACGAAATGGATGGTATCCAATGGTTATAATGAGAAGTAGTGTATAGCAAAACAAACTTACAATGAATAAGCGCGATTATAATATACCATATAATAACAGCAAAACAGCACATAAGATAATAACGGACATCAACAATTAAAAATTCCAAAAGCACATGAAACAAACACAAAATTAATAATGGCAATCTTAACAAAATTAAAAATGGAAATTGTAATAATATAAAAAAAAAGAAGCAGCGACTTCAGCCGTAATAATAATAACTCTTGGCGCCATCGAGCCGGCAACAAATATTTACCAGAAAAAAAACCCCCGCTGAAACAATGAGCTTATTCACGAGTTGCTAAAACGCAGTCAATCATATTAAATGAAAATCTCTCGCCGCAGTCTTGCTCGCGAAAAAATCAGCGCAATACATAATGCAAATTGAGGCGAGCGGTATCTCACGTCAAAATACACGCGCGCGCAATGCTCGCCTCGATAATAACAACTTTCAATTACGGGGCTAGAGTGCACATTCGCTCTTTCTCTCTCTTTCTCGCAAGCTCATACACGCATTGAAAAAAAAAGCAGCATTTCCACCATCTGCCCTTGGTGCTCTTTCTCTCAGTCGCGAGCTGAGCGCGTGCGCACCTTCCTTATACGTAATGAGCGGGTCCTGGCAGGAGGTGGAGGCGCGTGCGACGATCGCGCGAAGGATTAAGAAGGAGGGGAAGAGAGAAGGAGAGAACGAGAGGCTGCCCCACCTAGACGCGTGGGACCGACACCCACGATATCGGCATCGTCGAGGCCCTTTCCGCCTCTTTTCTTCGTTTTTCGGTCCTTTTTCTGCGGGGCCGAGGAAAAAATGGAAGTTTCTCCGACTCGCGCTTATTTGTGTTCTTTTATTTTTTGGGGTTCTTTATTGGTTTGCCGGTATTTTTGCTTATCTGCGGGCAATTGTATTGTTGAGTGCTCGTTTAGCTGGATGAAAAGTTTTGCTTGCGAAAGTACTTTTTTGCTGTGCTGTAAGTTAGTAGGTAGTTGCGGTTGGGGAGAAAGGGAATTTTTCAGAATGGTGAATTTTCAAAGTGATATTTTATAAAAACTTTGTTCGAAATTAATTCAATATAATCGAATATCCAAGAATAATATTGCTAAAATCATGATTACTGTACAGTTTTGTTAAATTTAAAAAATAGTATAACCAGTGAAAAAATGTAGAAATTAAAAAAATCAAGACATGAATATTCCAAATAATTCGTAAAACTATATAGTATTATTATATAATGTAAAATGATCATTTCAGTAATGTTTAACATCTAGTAAATTGATCTTTCTACTATTGTATTTTTATACATTGTCTGTTGTCTTAACGCAATGGATATATTGTAAAACCAAGGGGCTAAACATTTTCCCAGAAAAAGTAAGCTGAGAAATACAAGGTAGTTTCTTGCCAAATGATCGATCAATTCAATTATTCTAGTCCAAAAACTCTACTATTGCCGAATTACTTTTGCAACAGGATCTCTTTTCATTCTACCTAAATCTAATTTCACTAAATTCAAAAAATTGAGTTTCAACTTTTAGATTTTATTATTTATGCCTAAAAGATGGTATAAGTAATAACATATCCCAGTTCGTTCATAAGTAATGCAAAAATCAACTTTAAAGACTATATTTATAGCAAAAATTACCGTACAATCTTAACTTATTTTTACCATCGATTCACCAAAAAACAACAAGTCAAAATACCATTAACGACGACAACCATAACTAACCCAAAATAATACATCACCGCTCAACAACCTCAGACCACTCAACATCACCCTTCAGCCGTCAGCCGAACAAGCCGAAGAAAAAGCCGTCACAGCACCGAATAAAAGGATCATCCTCGTCATCGGCTTCTTCACGCGCTGATCCGCAGCGACACCTTTCATCGGCCAGATCACCCGCGTATTAAATGCCGCCCAGGCTATATATATACTCCAGGAGATCGATGACGCGAGCAAGAAAAAGCAAAACGAAAGCCGAGCGCGCGCGCTTTAAATCAGCTTTGCGTCAGCCGCACGCGGATAAAGAGACAGGACAGGCGCGCGCGTCGGCGAGATCAGAGAAGACGACGTGGTGACACGTTGGACGCTAGGAGCCCGCGAGGCCTGATTATTATTCTCGTTCCGCCGTGGAAAGGGATACGATAAGTCGGGATTGCGTGTGTGGGGTGAGGGGGAACGTGAGTGTGTAAATAAACAATAGTGACAAAGTGTGAGTTGATGGGATAGGCGGAGAGATGGAATTTGCGAAGGTGCGAGGAGAAGGGTTTGACGGGCTGTTGCGGTTTCTTTTCTCGGGACTTATCGTGTGTCTCGTTGAATTGTATTGTTAGGTTAAGTTGTTGTTTGTGTTATAAATAGTATTAAAAATGGAATTTGGGTTAAAATTATTCATTATGATGTAATTTGTTTTTCTGTTAATCTGGAATTCTTGTGCAAGCATTTACAGGGTTTAGGTTTAGTTTTCAATATATTAGAATTTTTCGATTTAAAGAAATATTCTTCATGTTTCAAAAAATAATGGAGTTCTATACACAAAAGGAATTTTATTGAAAATCCGAATAGAAAATTATAAAAATACAGTTATTAATAACTATGCATAAGATATAGGAGTACAACTTCCACGCGTTCAAAAGAACTCTACTGGATTTATAACTTATATGAAGTTAAATGCAAAATACATTAAAAATTGAGAAACAAAATCATATATTTTTATTATGTTTTATTATTTTTATTCTTACATAGCGTCTTTTACACAATTTTACGCATATTTTATATGAGATCTATCTACGTATGCATTTTGGTTTATACACATTTTATGTAACAAAAATAATGCATGACCTCATATTTTAAAAGTGAATAGAAATTTTAATACGTTCTGAAAAAACATTATTAACTTCGTGATTTTTTAAATTATTAATAAATACAATCTATATCAGTCATTTGATCTTAATCGCTACTTTTTGCGACTGATTTGATTACCTTATCACAAACACATCCATACCTCCAGGAATGTCAGGATACAAGATATAATTAAATGAATGATACGCCGAGGAATCCAAGAGTACAGCAACTTTTTACACTCAATTACTCCGAATATTCCAATCAACGATAACGTTTCCATCCAGAAATAAATTCAACTCCCAAGAATTCCTCTTCTACAAACGCGAGATCTAGCTCGCACACCCCGATAAATCCGTCCATTGATACCCAATCAATTTACCTGCTGCGCATCGCGGCGAATAAATTAAACGAAAGATTAATTTGCCCGACATATACCCACTGCACAAACACAGCGCTATCTCTCTCCCTCCCCCTCACTCCCACAGCCAGCACGAAGCTTCGCTTTATGATTTACGTCGCTCACACGCTCAACCTCCAATATGCATACATCACGAACTTTTGCCGAAAACTACGAGAGCGAGATTTACTCGGCTCATTTTGCCCCTACTACGGCGCGGCTACCACAGAACGAATCCGCGTCGCATGGAAAAAGGCGCCGTAAATCATAATTAAACGCGCCGAGGAAATGTGTCTCGCTCCGCTGCGCGGCGCGCGAAAAGAAAGAGTCGCGCTGCAGCAAGGCGGCAGCAGTCCGCGAGATTCCGACCTGTTCGCCGCGCCTACCGATTGCTGCTGCCGCCAGCGGCGAGTGCGCGCTTTGTGATTTATCTCTTGTTTAGCGTCGCGAATGCGTCCTGCTGCCGCTGCTTTTCCAGCTCGTTTGCGAGTAGCGGTGCTCGATGCCTGCAAACGAGCTGCAAAAGCAGTGGGGGAGGGGATAAATAGGATGGTTTTATAAAAAAACACTGTTTTAAAGTCCTTTAAAGGTATTATAGTTGATTCAATTACATCTGTGATAAAGTACAACAATAATGTAAAACCTAAATCTTAAAAATGAAACAATTGATCTATAAAAAAAAGACAACAAAATTTTTGGTAGATTAAACTCGGCTAAGATAGTTTAGAGATGTAAAAAAATACACAGTTTGTACAATCAGTACCCTCCATAAGTTATCGGAATATTATTTAAAGAACGATGCCCACGACCGTATAGGAAACCGGCCCACAAAGGTCAACGTGTAAAACCTATACCATTGTGTAGAGCACGAAAAAATATAAATTTAAAAAAAAAATTTGACTGTTTTAAGT
>JAPYZA010016335.1:0-10338 GCA_030522685.1 Eupelmus azureus
TTTCGTATGTTTAATATCAATACATTCAATATATTTATATTGAAGCAATAATTTAAAAATTGGAGCAACACCTTCAACTATATCTAAATCCCACACTTCCATTACTAGTGTATCATTAGTAATTGCACATAAATTACCTGTAATAATTTTGTACTAGTAACAGAAAAAAGAAAAGGGCTTCTACATTACATTTTATTATTATAAAATATAATATATAAGAATATTATATCAAATAGCTTGTGTTCTATTTTGATATAATACATAACTTACCAAGTTCTTTTTCTGCTGCGTAAAACAAAACCATTCGAAACACAGAAGTATATATGATAAATAATCATAATGATTGCAGTAAAATGAGTAAATGAGCATTAAATTTTTTCTAAAATACACATAACTTATAACTTTGTACATGAATTTGTAAGCTTTAAGTAATTTTAAATTAACTTGTATAACTGTAACACCCACTTGTGAACTTTAGGTAATTTTAAAATAAAATATGATGAATTTCTCAGTCGCATTCCAATTCTTTTAACAAATCTTTCTATCTAGTGATTGTAGTTCATTAATGTAATTTAATTTTCTAAAATTTTATTTTATTATTTTAGTATTATATTTTATTATTATTATTATTATTATTATTATTATTATGAATAGATTATATTTTATTATTATATTATTATAGCTCACAACCACAGCACATATACCTATACAAATATATATATATATATATATACCTATATACATCTTGGTCTGACGAATATTATACACAGCGTCTATAACTATATATACATTGGTCTGACGATTTGAACAAATAAGCGATAAAGAAAATAATAAAAGCGTCTGCTACGCATGTAAAAACTTACCTTATATAAAATCTATTGGTCGAATCGCGATGAATCTTTTTCGAAAATGCATAAAAACGTATTACAAATATATAACAACGAAAAAATATACAAGACTTTCATGAAATAAAGAATTTTTTCAAGTTTGGGGGGTTGAAAATGAAAACCTCGTATAATGGAACGGGAGCGCCATCCGATCGCTTTGCCTACTTGCCATCGGAGGGCGCTGCTGCGTCTCTTGATAATCCAATTACTGAATAACCAAACAAAATTACAAAAAGCATTAAAAAAAAAATTATCGAATAACTCCGACACTCCAGGTACATGATGCCGAGATGTCAGAATGACCACCAGGTCAACGCGACATCATTTAGGAGAAAGAGCAACAGGTATAGAGTGAAATTATAGGAAAAAACCAACACTCCCAGTAGACGATTTTAAGGTGTCAGGATGACCTTCAAGTCGGAGATGATCATCTACGGGAAAGTACATCGAGGGAAAGTGCATTCTAAAATAGTCCAAGTAATGGTTCACTGATGGACCTGTCATATAAAATATTATGTATAAAAAAAATGAAAAAATTGGAGAATATAAAATGTCTGAATTATTTGCTTTAATATAATGGTAGTAAAGTAGTAATAGGATTTATCTTTTTAAAATTAAAATGGTCAATAACATTATATCCCAATAACCAAATAACCAAAAAAAATTACACCAGCCATAAAAAAAAATTATCAAATAACTCGAACACTCCAGGTAGATGATATCCAGATATCAGATTGACCCTTAGGTCGACGCATCATTATCTACGAGAAAGAGTACCAAGTATAGAGTGAAATTATAGGAAAAAAACCAACACTCCATGTAGATGATGTCCTCTCTCCCCCTCTTTCGCTTAGCTCTACGCCTGAGCTCTGCGTGTCGCCCTTAAGTTGACAGCCCATGTGATGGCGTTCCGTGCATCAGACCCTGCTCTGTCATACACCGCCCCCCCCTCTCTCCAACTCTCTCTGTCTCTTTATCCCTCTCTCTCTCTCACTCTTTATATCTCTCTCTGTCTCTCTGTCTTTATCTCTCTCTCTCTGTCTCTCTGTCTTTATCTCTCTCTCTCTCTCTCTCTCTCTCTCTCTCTCTCTTTATATCTTTCTCTGTCTCTCTGTCTTTATCTCTCTCTCTCCCCCTCTCTCTATTTTTATCTCTCTCTCTCTCTCTCTCTCTCCATCTCTATCTCTCTCTGTCCCTCTTTCTCGCTTTGAGGATATTCTTCACTACAAGAAATTGCGAGGCGTGGTCTCAAACAAACTTGATTCGGCCAAGAATTAACATTAAACAAATCGCCTTCTCAATGCTGACAGCGCAAAGTCTAAGTGGAATGAGATAAATAAGATGGGCTTGCGTCGTGGCACTTTTCCGTCGCCCTTGCGCTATTTTTCTCCCTTAACTCTCAACCGCTACTATTCATCTGTAGCTTCATCGTCACAACCACTTATTGACGCTGAACTTAACGATGCCTTATACTACCGCTTCGCCGCAACTTACCTGTCTTTACTTTTGAATCTACCACACCACAAACTATAAACTCGCTGATTTCCAAGGCACATTCCAAGGCCACCTGACCCTATGGGATCTCTGCACCCATGCTTAAACTAGCCTCGCCTGCGATTGATGAACATCTCGCCAATCTCATCAACTCTTTTTTAACTGATGCTATTTTTCCATCGGCCTGGCGTCATGCCTTTTTAATACCAATCTCTAAGAAAAACCCGCCCCCAGCCAGCCAAGGCCTATAGCATTATTGCCTGAGCTCTCTAAAGTTCTTGAACGAGTGGTGCATCTACAACTGCTGCATCATCTCGAAACCAACCACCTTCCAACCCTCCAACCAACCCCTGTCACGCTGGATTTCGAATGGGTCATAATACCCAAACTGCTCTTTTGAGGATCGTCGAAGATGCTCGCAGCGCTGTAGATAAGCGTATGATGACAGTGCTTATCCTCTTTGACTTCAGCAAGGCTTTTGACACTGTGTCTCACGCTTGCATACTCAAAAAGCTGCGCAGATTCAACTGTAGTGACCAAGTTGTACGTTGATTCGCATCTTATCTCAAAAAGCGTTCCCAGTCTGTACTGGATGAAGTTGGCGATTCTTCTACCTGGCTCTTTAGAACAGCTGGTTTTCCTCAGGGCAGTATGCTTGGCCCTCTACTCTTCTCAATCTACATCAATGATCTGCCCTCTATACTGAGGTCGGCCAGATATATGCTTTTTGCCGATGACCTTCAAATCAACCTGTCCTTTTTTCCCACTGACCTTGCAACTGCAATTGATACACTCAACCCTGAAATTAAATCTATTATTGCTTGGTCATCGGCAAATGGGCTTCAACTCAACAGTAATAAAACTAAAGATGATGTTAATCCGCAATAACTGAATAGTTTATTACAAAATGGCTTGAAAAGGAATGTAATTTTTAAAAACATCCGTAACGTCGGCAATCAACATAAACTTGGTTCGTGGAGATCAACAGCATCATTTTTTCTTTCCTTCCTAAACTACATGAAGCGAACAATAAATTCAACCAAAATAATAAAACCAAAGCTCTACTGATGGTCAGCGATCCTTATATCAAAGCTTATAAACCTGCCACTGCTCTTCTGTTGGTAGTTGACGGGGTCACTGTCCCTTTTCCTTCCCAGGTTAAGAGCCTTGGACTGACATTAGAGAGCAACTTGGGTTGGGATGCCCATATCAGGTCTATGACTGGTAGGATCTATGGTACGCTGAGATCCCTTCGTTTTCATCGTCGCTCTCTGGCATCTACGATTCGTAAATACCTTGTGGAATTCTTAGTTTTCCCGATTCTTGACGTCTGCTGCGTAGTCTATGATGACCTTACCCTCGAGTAAAACAAAAACTGCAAACGGCAGTCAATGCATGCGTCCGGATTGTTAAGGGCGGGATCCGGTGCCGTGATCATGTCACACCTCACCGCATTAATCTTGGTTGGCTCTCTGTGGACAACCGCAGAAAGCTTTTTAAAGCGGCTCTAGCCTTTAACATAATCTCCCACAACAACCCAGAGTATCTCGCTTCTAGGATTCTCTTGCTCAACCGAGATGTCGTCATTCGTACCTCTGCCAGACGTGCGCCTCCAGTCCTCACCTACCTCACTCCGAGGACTAGTGCCCTTCAGTCCTCATTTGTTCACATGGCCTCTGGTCGGATTAATGCTTTTCCTTCGCCCATACCTCCGTTTGACCCTAAGAACTGTGCGACAAGCGCCCCTCGACCACCGCAACCCGGCAAGCCTCGCTGCTCTCGCGCAGAGCATAGCTTGTACCCCTACTGCCGAACAAGCGCCTACCCCTCCCCCGCCGCAGCTATTTAAGGCAGAGCGCGGGGCCTGAGACCTCAGTCTGTCTGGCAGGCGACTGCTCTCTACTTTGGTGCTCCAGGTAGCGATCAGCCTCTGGCCGGTGCTCCGAGCCGCCCTCACTGCTCTTAGGTGCTCCAAGAGTAGTGAGCCCTCACCCAGCGTCCTGACTATTAGTGCTCCATAGTCTCGGCGAAGGGTTACCCCCTCCGCGACGCGTCCGCGCCACCGCGAGACCGCCGACCGGGCAGTAGTTGTCGAGCTCCTTGGTGCTCCAGGGCTCGACAACTTCGCCACCATGCTCGCCCCCACAGGAGGCGCTCCCCTGTGAAGGGAACAGGCCGACATACCTACACACCTGCCCAATCCGCGTTCTCGTGCCGTAGTAACCGGCCAATCACTAGGTGTTCCGGTGATTGACCGATTCGCCGGACACTGCATTACCCCGATCGGTGCTCCATCGTGGGTAAAGCAGTCGACTACCTTACCAGTAGTAATTACTCTTGTTTGTGATAGGAGTATTGGGCAGAACCAATGTAAACCGCACACATACACGTATTCGCACACACCACGAACCGTATAGTCGTATCTCTTAGTAATTTTCATTTGATATTTTTGTAACTAGATTTAAGGCAAATTTAAATAAATATAATTCATTTAAACTTAACATCCATCTAATCTGATTCATTAACCTAGATACACGAGCCCTGTTCCTTGTTCCTCCCCGGACCTCGGAAAATCCCTCGGTTACAACTGTGCCAGTTTTAGGCAGTCGATGATACAATTACTCATGACAGGTGAGATCGATGCGTGGCGTAGCCGGGCCAGTTCACTTGGATTGCGCGATGATTTACTACTTAACTTTTAATATCAGTATTAGTTTCTTTATATAGCTATACTAAGCAAAATCCAAGTTAAACCAAAGCATTATACATTTAACCTTACTTTTAATTGACTTGTATAACTAAATTGTTTTTGCTTTTAATTAAGTCTATTGATTTGTTACTGTTCTCTGCTGAGAGATCTTTTGTTTTGAAATTTTTTATATTTTTGCTACGCAGTTACTGAATTGTACTTACTACTGTTAATAATTTACCATTTGCTATTGTATTCTCTTACCATTGTTACTTTTTACTTACTTGTATTTTATACTTTTGTTTCAGACGGGGTTTTACCCCAAGGCCTAATAAAAAATAGTCTAAGTCTAAGTCTCTCTCTCCATCTCACTCTCTCTCAATATCTCTATCTCTCTCTTTCTCCCCATCTCTCAATATCTCTATCTCTCTCCCCCTCTCTCTCTCTCTCCAAATCTCTTTCTCCCTCTCTCTCTCAATATCTCTATTTCTCTCCCTCACTCTCTCTCTCTCCATCTCTCTCTCAATATCTCTATCTCTCTCCCTCTCCCTCTATCTCTCTCCCTCGGTCTGCTCGGTATATAAGTCTTGTGCGACGGCCTCAAGCCAACAGCCCGCGCGCTGGCGTTTCGCGCATCAGGCTCAGCCATGTCTTGCGCGTCGCCGCGGGCACGGTGTCTTGTACATCAGCCGCACGCTGTCTTACACATCACTGAGAGCACGGAGTCCGTGACGTTGCGTCTCGCGCATCAGGACCAGCCCTGTCTTGCGCGAGACGAGTGCACGGTGACTTGTGTATCAGCCTCACGCTGTCTTACGCATCACCGGGAATGCAGCCATCTAAGTCCCCCAAATGCGCGTATCAGGCACCAACCTGCCTTACGCTCCTAACACACTAATACATTCATTTGCAGATGTTAGTCGGCTTATCAGGCAACGAGCACTGCTCGCCGTTATCAAGCAGGTAGCAAAGAGGATTCTCGACCATCCTCGCGAGGAATCGACCGCAGGCCTGGCCCTGAGCAGCCTCGAGCTGTTAGAAGGATACTGGAGAGACTGCGCCACTAATCATGTCGAGCTCTTCTACTTCGAGGACATCCGGGACTCTGATTACTTCCTAGACAACGCATATGCGACTGCGGAGGAGCTGTACGCCACCGCCAGCAGTCGGCTGTATGACGCATAGTCGCGAGCTGAAGCTGCAGCCGCGCCTGCGCCCGCGTTCACCGACGCTGGCTCCACATCTTACGGAATTAGAGGGTTCGCTAATCTGCCCACGATCGAGATACCCCAGTTTAGCGGACGACGGGAGGACACTGGAAGCCATTCCGGGATCTCTTTCGGGTGCTAGTACATAATCGCCCTACGATGGAGGATGTGGAGAAACTATTTTACTTTAAGACGCACGTCCAGGGGGAGGCTTTTAAAGTGCTGAGTAGCATCCCCATCACCGGGTCTAACTACGCAGCTGCATGGGCCACATTGGAATCGCGCTACGACCAACGGAGAGTCCTGACATAAGACCACCTGAAGGAGCTTCTGGCCATCAAACCAATTAAGGAGGAGTCATATCCGGATATCCGGCGGCTGATGGACACACTTGTGCTGCATTGCAGCCAACTCGATTCACTGGGCCGACCGTTCTCTCACTGGAACGACTGAGCGAACGTTAATATGGACCCAATTACAAGACGCGGCTGGGAGGAAGAAATCGGCCGTGCCGAGAATACCGCAATTACACCGACCCAGCATCAGTTTCCGACGTACGCTCAATTAACCAGCTAACTCCAACAACGCTGTCTCACGCTGCAGGCTATGGATTCGAAATGCGATTCTTCAAGTACAGACGCCCCGCGAGGTTAAGCAAGCTCCCGGGCCTTCAAGAGCATCGCAACAATAGCCTCCGAAATAAGCTCCTGCGTCGACTGTTCCGAGAGGCATTAACTCGGACACTCCGACAAGTTCAGAAGCCTACCCACCGCAGAGAGGAAAGGCCTGGTCGCAAACAATCGCCTCTGCTTTAACTGTTTGAGAGAAGTCCATACTGCTCGGAGCTGCCCGTCACAATTATCGTGCCGGAAATACGGTGGAGCACACCACACTCTTATTCACGAAGAAAAACGCGCACCTCCCGCCGCTCCAATGGCCGGGCCCTCAAAACAGCCCCGACACCACATAACTTCGGCAGCTGCCGCCATGTCGCCACTGGGCGACGATCCGTTGCCCCAGTGGTCAGGACCCAAGGAGGAAGAGAAAAGGCTAGCATGACTGACCGTCCTACCCACGGCTATGGTCATCCTAAGGGATGGAAGACGCCGCAAAGATAAGGTCCGAGCCCTTCTGGACCCATGCTCTGAGGCTACCCTAATTAGCGTGAGTCTCGTGAAACGCCTGGGAGACGACTTCGAACGGGTGAACGTCGTCGTAGCCGGAGTCTCAGCTCTGCCAGTCGATGCAGCACGTGTCCTAATCCGCCTTTGACTGATCGACGCATCTCTAAAACGGCCGCTGCGATTCGAGGCTTATGCACTTCGGTGCATAGGCATGATCACGCCGACACTCTCGTTACCACCCTATATGACAGAGCGCACCCGAAGACTGCAGCTGGCGGATCCCGATTTTAACGTCCCTCGCGCGGTGGACGTCGTCCTCGGAGCCAACATATATGGCAGGCTCCTCATGCCAGGCGCAATTCAGCACGAGCGCTTCCTCGTCTAACTCACCGTATTCGGCTGAATACTCACCGGCACCGTGCCAATGCGAGGTCCAATAGCAGCGCTCACGGCGACCGACACCCAAACGCAGTGTCACGACAGACTCTTGAAGCTTGTACAACGATTCTGGTCCATGGAGGACGTCCACCGCGGACAACGAGTGCGAGCGCTCCTTCGCCAAAGGGCACCTCCGCGACCATAACGGACGGTACGTCGTCCCGCTTCCCCTCAACAGGAATACAACCTCGCTCCTGGGAGAAAGTCTGACCCAGGCCCAGGCCCAGACCGCTCTGGCTAGCATGCATCAACACAGGTGCCGCGACCCACGGCTCGAAGCTGCGGGTCGCGGAGGAAGTTCATGGTGGAGTATGTCGAACTCAGCCACATGCGTCCCATTACTTCTGAGGAGCTGCAAAGCCATCCACAACCAGCCTGCTACTACATCTGCCAGCATTGCATCTGGCAGCGACGCGATGTTGGCAACGAACGTCGCGTCGTATTCAACGCCTCCTACCCAACAGCCAGCGGATACAGCCTCAACGATGCAATGCACGCTGGCCCCAAGCTCCAACACGACTTGGCCACTGTCGTCACCCGCTGGCGAATGCGCCGAATCGTCTTCTGTGCCGACGTCAAAATCATGTTCCGCCAGATCTGGATCGACCTACAACATGTTCAACTCCAGCGAATACTGTGGAGCCCGAATCCGAATACACCGGCAACTCACTACGCGCTTCCCACCGTCACCTACGTAGAAGTCAGCGTCCCGTACCTTGCATTGCGGACCTTGAAAAAGCTCTGCCGCGTTTAGGGCGTCAACTTCCCGGAGGCCGTCGACGCTGTCAATCGAGAGATATATGTAGACGACTTCCTCCGCGGAGCCGATGACCCCGGATCAGCCCGCCGCCGCCGGGACTAGCTCACCGCACTTCTCAGATCAGGCGGCTTCACCCTCAAAAAATGGGTCTCGAACAGCCCCTAGCACCTCGACGACATCTCCCCGGAGGACAGACTTCGACCTACTTGGCTCCAGATCTCGACAGGAGGCCCGACAAACGAGCTGGAGATGACATGGGATCCAGCTCAAGACTGCTTCCGATTTACCACGCGTCCCCCGCCTCGCGACGGCCAACTAAGCAATCGAATCATCCTGGCGGAATTAGCTCGAATCTTGATTCAGCGGGTTGGCTCGCGCCCGTCACCGTCGTCGTAAAGATGCTGATCCAGGATGTATGGCGCGCCAAGCTAGATTGGGACACAGGCGTACCTGAGCCCTGGACACAGAAGTGGATCACATTCGAAAAAACAATGCAGGACGCCAATGCGATCGCCATCCCGCGCTGGATCCAACAGGCTAAGTCACGTAGGAACGAGTTGCTGTCCTATATTCCAAAATTTACGTTCCTGACGCAGAAAACGCCCAGACTCACCTCCTCTCGGCAAAAACGAAAATAGCACCAATACGAAGCCTCGTCCCATCTCAGAAGGCCAACACTCGGATGGCAATTCCACAACTCGAGTTGAGAGCTGCCCTCCTTGCCGCGAAACTCCTTCGCTTCACGGCTGCAAGCCTAGCCTCTTGTCAATTGTCACGTCTGGGGTGACTCACAACTTGTACTTCACTGGCTCCACTCCAGCGAACCTACGGGAAACAACTTCGTAGATGACTACGTCGCACACATTCACGAGCTGGCCCCAGAGGCAAAGTGGCACTACATCTACACAGGCGAGAACCCGGCCGACATCGTTACCTGAGGAACCGACATTAACAGGTGGGAGGGACCTGAATGGCTAAAACTAACAGAAGATACTTGGCCTACCTACCGCTCGACGCTTGCAGACTTCACTCTCAGCCCGATTACAAAGCCACCCACTTTAGGATGCATGGAAACCCACCCGGCGCCTGTAATACCTGCCCGTGATAAGGCGCGCGGCCATCCGATGGAGAAATTCTCTGATCTGATCAAACTTCTCAAGGCTATGGTACGCTGAAGGTCTATCCTCACTCGCCGTCGCGACCCCACTACGCCCGCAGCGGGCGCTCCAGTGAGACTCAGTAAATTACACTAGGAATTCCTGACTTCGCCGGACCATTTCACGTCCCCTGCGACAAGGGCAGCGGGATGGCATCAATGAAGGGCTACGTCCCCGTCTTCGTCTGCTTATGCACTAAAGCCGTGCACCTAAAGCTCGTAGGCGATCTCACAACCCAGAGCTTCATGGGGGCCATCGACTGATTCACAGGCAAACACGGACAGCCCCGAGAGATGTGGAGCGACAACGGCACGACGTTCTACGGAACGAACGCCGAACTGAATCGCCTCCTGCACGCCGCGACAGTAGATTGGGGTAAAGTCCAGGGAAGCTTCGTAGAACAAGACATTGCGTGGCGTTTCATTCCATCGAGAGAGCACTCAACTGCAGACCTCTCGCACCACTTACCGGAGACCCAGACGACATAGGGGCCTTAACACCTGCCCATTTCCTAATCGGCAGGCCACTTACATCCATGCCGCAGCCCTCAACGGCTGAAACGCCTCTCGACCACGCCACAC